>JAHREE010000450.1:123383-137895 GCA_033628505.1 Tringa tobata
GGAGACTCCACCACCTCTCTGGGCAGCCTCTTCCAGGGCTCTGCCACCCTCACAGCAAAGAAGTTCCTCCTCATGTTTACATGGAGCTTCTTATGTTCAAGTTTGTGCCCATTTCATCTGCTCCTATCCCTGGGCACCACTGAAAAAAGACTGGTCCCATCCTCTTGACACCCACCCTTTAAGTATTTATAGGCATTGATCAGTTTCCCCCTCAGCCTTCTCTTCTCCAAACTAAACAGACCCAAGTCCCTCAGCCTCTCCTCATCAGAGAGATGTTCTAGTCCCCTCATCATCTTTGTAGCCCTCTGCTGTCCCCTCTCCAGCAGTTCCCTGTCCCTCTTGAAGGGAGGAAAACACACAGGATATATCAACTGCCCGGTTCCTTATCTCCACTTCGGGCACCAACCCTCACCAGGATTCGCTCTGAATGAAACGAGTCTCCTCCTCCCCGAGCAAACACGTTGCATCAGGCGAAGCACTCGCAGCCCTGCCATTCAGGCATCACTAACACAGGTTAACTCTGTTGCTCAGTATTATTTTATCTTTTTTACATCCTGTGACTTCCTGCTTCTACATCCATGCCCAGACAACAGGGTTTTCCAACAAAACGTGTCTGCCAAGCGTAGGTCAGTTTTCCGTATTTTGTTTGACGAGGAGTAGTGCAGGTTCCCTTGTTTAAGCAAACAAGTTAACCTGGAACTGTTCTTGAAGTGGGAAAAATAAGTATTGTACGTGAAGTATCCCTGGCACGGCACCCCTGGAAATCACAAGCCATCGACGTCACCGCTGAAGATCAAACAGAGACCTCAAAACATCTCGCAGTAACGTTAGTGCTGAACCACTGCATGTGAAACGTTAAGCTCCTCCTGGTCTCAACAGCCCACACACTGACTTAAATAACAAGTATTTTGGGGAAGGGGCTAAGGATGAATGAATTAAAATGGCAACTCGGACCAAACGATGAAAACTTTCCCAGTTTTACCCTATCAGCAGCAAAATACCTCATTCTCCTTTTTAACTCAAAGTTCTTCTGTTCAGAAGTCAAGATACCTTCACTTTGGGGAGAATTCTTTGCATTTCCTGCTTATTAACTACTGGATGAGGTAGGAATTAGTTCTTGTTCAAATGCTCTAACGATGGGACAGATCAGAGAGTGGCTTCTGTCTAAAGTGCCGGTTGGGAGTTGGGGAGGGGGAAGAAAATCTTCACAAATCTCTGTGTTTCAGTAAAAGTGCAGCAGTGGAGAAGCCAAAGAAACCCCAATGTGGTGAGACCCCAGGAGCTGCACACACGGGGATTTCTGAGGAAAGCTGAAATTGTACTGAAAGGATCGAGTCGGCCCAAGTTGGTGGAATGAAGCCTAAAGAGATGCTTCTTCACAGCCCCAAGTTTTGTTTGGTGGTTTTAAAGTAGCCTATTATTAAATAGCCATTTATATGGACTGATGGTTTCCACCCTCTCCCCCCAGATTCTGGGCTGTATCACACCACCGAGTGCCATAAATCTTTAACTCCTCTTAATTAGCTAAAGTGAATTAGTTTAGGATGTCTAGCCCTTCGCGAGCATCACAATAGCCCCAACCACAAGCGCTACACGCACTCAATAAAGCTGTCGCTTGGCAAGGTTCGGAACAGACGCCCCAGTGAGATTATCGGGTGTCAACTTCCATCTGGCATTTGTCAGAGCTCAGGGGGAAAAAAAAATAAATAATAAAAATTAAAGGCAGTTCTTATCAGATCGCCAAATAAAAGGAGCACTTCCACTTGATGTGGAAGCAACTGGAAAAATTTCTTTTGTCTTTGAAGCTTTAAAAATATCTTGCCCTTGAGGTTGGCTAAGTCTGCTCAGTGCTTCGAGACCCCTTTCCCATACAAAGGTAATAAAACCGAGCTGATGGTTACAGAAATTCCCAGCACATAAAAATTACAGGAAGCTGTTGCTAAGTAATATTTCTACCTAAGTAAACATCACAAAACGTTTCCCACACACACCTCTGAACTTTGTTATTCAAACCTGCCTTGAAGATGTTCGTAGTCGCAGGATTTCTTCTGGCACCAATCTCTTTAAAAGCTCTCGCTGCTTTTTTGCAGCAGTTGAAAAACATTTCAGGCTGAGCAATGTTTTTCCATGTGCTTTGTTGTGCTGCTTGTCCTAGGAAACAAAGCGAGCTCCTAAAGCTACTCTTCAGTCTCTTACCTGTCCCTCAATTTTCCCTGGATAAGTCACAGGAAAATTAAAGAGAGATTCTGCTGTACCCCTCTATCAGACCTACTTCCCCAACATCATAAAAAAACCTGGACAAACATTATTATTTTTATGTTACCTTTCTTCAGCAGCTCCTTTGCATGGCAATTACTCCAGACTGTCGTCTCTCTGTTCTACCATCTTCTTCAACTGGCCCAAATTCTTTCCTATACCTTCCTCTTTCTTTTCAAGACGTTAATATTTCACAACAAATTCTAGATTGCACTAATGGAGAGACACAACTTTTGATTTTATCGCATAAAGCAAGACCACAGTTTGAAGAAAGAGTCTATCTACAAACCTGAAATGGCCCACGATCTTAGTAACTCGAATTTCCTGCTAGTGTGAAGTCCCAAGATCAAGACAATAACAGCCTCCTACAAAGGTTTCGTTCAGGATGAACAGGAGAACTTGAATTTCATCACATCCTCTAAGGAACGAAGCCCATATTTCAGATATTCATCCTCATATTCCAGAAATGTAGCCCTCCAATATTCACCAAGGGACTTTCTGATACTGCAGATCGTTTCCCTGCTCATTTTTATTTGGCCATTCCACTTTTCCTTCCCATTACCTCACTCCACCTCCAAATGACCCAACATGTGAGTGAGTAAAAGGCTGAACTCGCCTTTATAATTAGACTGTCAAAAACATCAGGCTGCTTCAAATCATGTACGGACAGAGGGGACTCACTGCAAAGAGAATTGGCAGGAAATCCTATTTCAGAGGGAATTGTTCCTTCTGCGAGTGGAGTGACAGACATATAGCATTTCTATTACATAAAAAAACATGTGGAAAAAAAAATGCAAAATATGAAAATCATGTTTGGCAGATCTAGACCGAGGTCTAGGACGTGGCATTTCCAGCATTTTTGTTGTCTGCATTCTTCAGCAAAGACGTTCTCTGCATGAACACGCTGCACCGAACTAAGAACTACGGCTTTACGGCAGTAAAAGTAAGTATGTGTGTAAAAAAAAAAAAAAAAAGCCTTAGAAAAATGTGGGCTGAAAAGGTACAAAACCTTCAGAACAGGAACAGCATTTGCCTGCCATAAACAGCATAAGGCTAGCCCCAAATTCCAAACCGACTACACGTTTCCCTCCCTTCCTACCCAAAATACAACACGAGTTGGCCTTAATTGAACCAACTTGCTTTTCACACCACCACGAGTAATTTAGAAGAAAGAAAGGGAACTTTGAGGAAACACATCCTGACCGATCGCAGTCTCTGGGCTCTCCACCTCCTCATCTCTGCACTCAGACACAGATTCCTCAATATTGCAACTGCTTTTTTTTTCCAAAGCGTGCAGCTGCCCACAAATCATTTCAGTTCCTCCCCAACCGCTTTCATCCCCAACCTTAGCTCCAACGTCTGTAAGAAGATCCTTCACTTTGTTGTCTCGAACATGTTATCACCAACTGAAAAAAAATTTCTGGGCTGGAGTTATAGCTGCGAGGATGATTCAGAGCCTTGGATGTGTGCCTCAGAGATAATTATATGCTATAACTGAAAGTTAGTTTTGGAGTGAAGTGGGATAATCTGTGCTGATTAGAATGAAGAACTATCAAAGATCAGCACGAGATGTGGCAGGGATGACGTGAACGAAGCGACACGGAGAGAAGGCAGGGAACGGTCAGGGACTGGTGTGGATGCGATGGGGACACCAGGACCCTACTCCAGCCCAACTCCTGCCCACTCACAAAGACCTTTCTGTGACATCTTTCAACCTCGTGCTCTCTCAAACTTCTCGCCCGCCTCCTGATTCTCTCCAGCAAGACTCCAGGCTGAGCAGGCTGGAAAAACCTGGCACTTGGGACTTGTCTCTGTCACTTGACACACACTCTGTAACATCAAAACAATCAATATTTACATATTCTTCAAGGGTTTTTTTCCGGTAGACATAACAGCAAACAAAACATCCTGACCAGCAGTCCCAGTGCTATCCAGCAACAACTTCCCATCCAGGGATGCAAAAGGAAAAAAAACAGGAGATTCTACACCAAGTTTTATAAAACAAAGTAGGGATACAAATAACCTGCCTTATAACAAACAACACCCAAACCCAAACTTCCCCCGAGAAAGTCATATTGAAATAGGTACAGGTCTTTTAGTCAAGGCTGGAATGAAAAAGAGCAAAAAAGAGGGGAACACACTTAAAAGCAGAGAGCTGGGAGACGTCAGCACAGCGTTTGCTGCTGGAGATTCCCAGATAAGCTGCAAAAGCGCAGAGGGAAAGGTTTCATGGCATTAATACCCTCGGTGCTGGGAGCTGTTAAGAGGCTCTTCGGGCCAGGGGAAGCCAACGTACAACTCACCCAAGCTCTTAATAATCTTGACAAAACAGTCACACACGCTGAGGATACGCTCCGGGTGACACGGGAACAGAGAGCACAGCGATTCCACCACCAGGATCACTCAATAAACGTCATTTAATCTCTACTACAGCTCCTAGCCTCCATGTGGGCTGGAAGGCTAAAGGCGACTCGAAAAAAGTCTAAAAGACTACTCAAGCTGTTAAAACTTTATATATGTATTTATATAGAGAGTTTATATATTTATATATATATATAAATTTAGAAGCATTCAGGCAGATGTCACAAGGCACAATATGACATGGACACCAGCTCGTTGAGAGCACCAGCTACCAATAAATAAAAGTATAAACCTTAGCGTTCAAACCAAAGATAAGCGTGGCCGGTGAAGAGGTTTTGAAAACACACACCAGTTACAGCCAAAACACGTAGGAGCCTTGCTCCTCTGAATCCTCCACGGGGAACTCCGAAAACCAGATGGGAGACGGGATTATATATCTGCATATAATGACTTTTGAAGCCATTATCAAATTCAATTTTCAACTTCAAATTCAAGGCAAATGGACTTACCAGCTTGGCTTCCTTGGGTAACTAAGCTCAGAGAGCGTGTGAGACCCTACGGGTGTCCCCTCAGAAACCCAGCTGAATTTGTATGAGAGGCTCAGGAGCAGAGATTTCTGCCCCAGTGGTAAAATACAACGTTTCATGGAAACAGGCAGCCATACAAAGCAGCGAAACCATACATTCCAGTCTGCTGCAGCACAGCCCCAGAAAATTCACAGGAATGAGGGATGTTCTGAATGGTTCAGCCACTGAAAAAGGTTCAGTGAGATCTTTAACCTTATGAAATAGCAGAAAACATAAAACACGAATGCATAAGAAACCAGGTTTCAGCGCTGATAATAACTGTATACCAAAACAGTTTATGGACTAAAATGCTTTATACCCTTATTTTTCATTTTAAAAGAGGAACACACATACATGCTTGCATCTTATTGCTCGGACCCTGTTATTCTGGCAGCAAAAAAATAACCACTTTCTCTAAAAGGAAGCTAGACGATTTTGGGGTGAGGAGTAGCAGAGGGGAAACCACATTAATTTCATTAGTTTATGCATACTGGTAGGAATTCCTTCTCAAATTTGGCACTTAGCACTCAGAGTTGCTCTTTAAAGCTTGGCAAGAAATTCTTCCCAGCCCGCAAGTTTCCTAATTTCGTCTCAGGACACACTGCTTCGTTTGGACACACTGCCTCCAGAAAGACAGACAACTCTGAATGTCTCCGTTTTACCTCAATTCACTTTGCTCCCTGTCAGTTGGATTTAACATAAATCAAAGCAAATATATAATTAAAACTAAACTTAAGCTCGGTTCCAAGTTTGGAAGGCACAAATCTGTATGAAATTAAAAGGAGCCCTAATACAGTGGAAGGAATGGAGCTCGGAGGCTGTAGCAGAAGTGAAGTTTCTGAACATACCTTCTCCCCCAAACCAAAACCTGGGGCTCAAAGCCCAGATATTTCCCCCTCCCCAGGATTCCCGCTACGGGCAACCCCCATCCAGCTCCTCTCTCCTCCTCTTCCTCCTTCTCCCTTCAGGTCTGCCTTGGCTTCCAGCTTCTGACTCTGGGCAAATGTTGCTCACTCATCCACGTATCTTACACCTTCTTATGGCAGGAAGGTTTCAGTGGAAAAAAAAAATAAAAAATAGTACGTTTCTAGAGTCGGGTTTATTCCATAAAGACTTTTCCCCACCGTTCCGCTTCTGCCTGCTGCAGCCTCTCACTCAATCTGGACTTTTAATCCCCTTCCCAAGCCCCAACAGAGACACTAATACCACTAACAACCACTCAAGACACCAGTTATGGTCACAGCACGTTGAACTCATGAGCTGTAGACAGTCCCTAACTTCCCAGAGAAACCAAAGACTCACCTCTCTGACAGCGATCGTGGGTCCAGCAGCGCTCAATGAAAATGCCGTTGATCACAGTAGGGGGACAGTTGCTCTTCCCTTTCACAGTTCCCGGACACACATCTCCACACTCTTCTTTGTCGTCCTTGTTGGCCACGATGTAATTATCTTCTACCGAATCCAAAATCCTCGACCAGTCGATGGTGGACAAGTAACACAATTCGTTGTTCTTCTCAATCCGCACAGCGCCCCGAGTAATGTTCATCAGGTTATAGAGGCCGATCTCCTTCAGGTGAACCATCTCAAAAATGACCAGGGCGTAGTTAAAAAACAGATGGGTTCCTCGAATCACAGTGAGGTTAGGGAAAAGCCCCTTTAAACTCTCCAGGCCGTACACGCGGAAGAGGAGCAAGTAGTCCGTAATCATCGTCAGCTTGGGGAAGCTGAGCTCCCGGAAATCTTCCGGCTTGGTTTTGAACATCAGCAATATTTGCAAGTGGCCCTCGATCACAGTGCAGTTCTCCAGCATGTTCAGCCGGGTGAGATTGTTGCGAATGTCCATGCTTTTGCAAACTGGAAGGCAAAGAAACAACGACGTTATTTATTTATTTAGGAAACGGGAATTGTTTTCCTTTCCCTAAGTATACAGCTTCGTCCAATCGCCCCACCATATACAGCCACACCCAAACACGGGGCCAGCTCCTTTTCAATAAACTTCAAGCGTTAAGAAATATACTGTGGGGAACGTTCCCTGGTATATGATTACAAAAGAAGACTGAAAGAGTATTTCATCACTTTTTATTTTTTCTTTTCTGCCATCTTGAGTTTCTGGATATTCCCTCTGTCACGACTGCAGCTGTAACACCCGTCCTCAGACATCATCTGGCGTTTGCAGGGGGAAGAGATGTCTGTGCAACGGAGGCTGTTTGCTTTAGAGAGCTGCCAGCGACACACCTACCTCGTCTCAGATTGTGCAATTAATGCCAGTCGGATTAGAGGGAGTCATTTAGAATGGTTGCAGGGAAAGGAAGATAGGAAAAGAATAATGGCTAGGAAATGGTAGAGCTTCGGAAGAGAGCGGAAAATCCTGGAAATAAAGACACGCAAGAGTCCAGCCCACGCTCCTGCCCAGACTTTGCTGACAGGAGTAATTTACTACACCAGTAATTTTTGCCCTGAGCATTCTTTTCGGATTAGGTGTTTGGGTGTTTTTGTTATTATTTTCTCATGGCTGCAAATCTCCCTGCCTTGACTATCTGGACACTTTATTCGATAGAAGCAGTAACCCAAAGAACTGGTAAAGTGAACGATTACGTGAAGCATCAAGTAGAAGGAAAACAGAGTAACGTGAATCCAGGCAACAGCAAGAGAAAAAGTCTGAATAGGGAAATATTTCTTTTAACTCTAAGCACAGGTGAGAAATCAAGTAGGAAAGCAAGAGCCCCTTCCCTGTGCAGCGCAAGAAAAGCCTGTGATAAACCTTTTAAAACCCAGCTTCATAGAAATATACAGTCAGACCTTAATGTTCAAGGGAGAAGACCATGGAAAGACACATTTTTTGCAAAAAAGGGGTACAAACCAAGCATTTCACTGTCCTCTCCAGGTGGATCTTATTTATTGTTTTTTTAAGACTGGATCCACTTTAGGGATTCTCTCTTTTGTCTATAGCTGAGCCTTTAGAATTAAAAGAACAGGATCTTTACTCTTCTTGTCACTGCCTGTAAAACTCACGGACTATAAAATTACCACATTACAGCTTCCAGAAATCAACCAGCGATAATCAGGCCTTACAGAATCCATGCAGAGAGATGTCTAATAGTCACAATTGCCTGACTCCTCACAGTTTCACACAGACCACTGCTGTGTGGGTTAAAAATAAATTCCATGCAAACGACTTAATGATTATTCAAAAATTTGCTCCACTGCAATAAAAAAAAAATACATAAAAAAAATCTGGCAACACTAATATAGGATTTGGAGCAACGTTATTGCCCAACGGGATTTTTTGGCATTATATCCAAGTCGTTTCATAAATTGCTTTCTGGAAGAAAAAGCTAACGCACACGGCGCCTCAAAGATCAGGGAGGCACTTTTTAAAAGTGAGAAAGGAAATCGGATGACCAACTACCGGCAACTTCTTTACCCCGTGAGAAACTGCAGCCAAGCTGGAAGCAAGCCCGAAAGCTGCCTCGCTGCACATCCCAACCCCGGGCCAAACGAGCCGGGAGAGCCACAGATTCGGTTTAAGTGCTCTAAATATTTATTTCAAATAATTAAAATGGGTATTCCCAAGGAAGCAAGTGTGTGACAGCTCGGGCTGGGGGTTTCTTCACAAAAGGAGAACCAACAGAAGGACAAATAAGCACTAAAATTCAATGTACAACTCGCCAGTGCAGCTAAAACCACTTAATAAGTGCAAAATCCAATGTCTTGGTTCTTATTTAATTATTTCTTGATTCTTATTTACTGCTTGCTGAGCACACGGGCAAAACACAGCAAGCTCAGGTGGAAACCCACGCCCAAGAGCTGTATCACAGCATAAAGCACCACCTGGAGAAATCCAAACGTATACAGCTGACCTCAGGGAAAGGTGAAAAAATACAGCTCAACTCTACAGACTAAGAATAACTTTCCAGAGGAAAACCTCGAGGCTTTTATCGTGGCTCAAGGCCACAAAGCACGTATATTCACCAAGCGCAATTATCCAAACCTTTCATCATTTAGACTATAATTAGGTAAGTCACTAGAAATTGGCCACAAGCTGGCCCCCAGACAACCCCTCCATCCACAGAGCTCCCCCTGCTCCCGGAGAGACAGGCTGAGCTCGGGAGTACACAGCAAAGCGTTTCCAAGTGTTAAATGATTGTATAAATCTACCAGAGCTGGAAGAGCACGTCCACAACCCATCAGTTGTTTGCATTTGTGAAATATTTCTGTATTTTTTTCCACCAGCTCTCATCCAGAACGCGTTATTTGTAATTCGTGCCCCCAGCAGAGACCAGGCAGGAGATTCCCCGCATCCTGAAAAAACAGGTTATATTCCTGGTTATTCCCGAGTTATTCCAACGCTGCTGCTTTCAAAGCCCAGCAATAGGGATGGAATAAACCCACTGCTGCCTGCTCTGCGCGAGGGGTTCCCACATTGGGAACTTCTGCTCCGGTCCTCGGAAGGGAAGGCAGCGTGAAACTCTGATGTTAGCCCGGGCTAGGAGCTAAGGAGGAATTTAAAACAAATCAAAGGTTTGTTTCTGAAATAAACGATTGAATAAAAGGCCAACATAACTGGAAATCTACAAAGATTAAAAGGCTTTATCCAGATTTTTCCTCGTTTAGACAACAACTACACTTAAGAAATATTCTTCATGTTCTACTTTGCTTTAGTTTTTAGGTGATAAAAACCATCACGGCATCTGAGCTCCTTTTTTTCTACCACCTCAGGGATCAAGCAGAATAATAAGGAGTTAAGAATCTCCAAAACAAAACATCCTTTTTTGTCAGAGGGTTCTCGATCTTTTCATGAATTCTGTTCAGCGGTTTGTATCTTCTCTTTGTGCTTAAGTCTCCCCATAAATTTATTGTTACCAAGACAACAAGGAGCAGTTTTAAGCAAAGTAATAAGTGTTTTTCCACAGCTTCTCTCGATAGTGGTTCTTCTGCAGGGACAGGGGAACTAACCAAGGATTGGGTGTGAAGGCTGGGCAGGTCTGGTCCCAGAGGAGGAGAGCAAAGTTGAGCAGTCAATTATAAGAGGGACAACCTGGTTTCAAAAAACACCTAAATCAGCCTTCAGGAAAATAAATATCTCAAATTGATTCCCCAGTAGTAAGCCTGAAGCTACTCCTGGTCAAACTACTGGCAAAATCTCTACTAAACATAAATTTAAACATAAATTCCTAAATTTCAGGAGAAACGGGCCCCACGTCCCACAGCACAGCGTTCCACTGCCAGAGAGGAAACACTCCTCCCTCCCCAGTCACCAAACTAACTTTGCAAAAAAATAAATAAATCATGATCGACGTATTTCATCAGACCCCCAAGAAAAAAAAAGTTGCTTTTTTAAAAAAAAACAAACAAGCCAAGAGATGCCAAGATGCCAAGCCTCTTTGAACAAACTCGTTTGGTAACAACCCGAAAGGACTGACTGAAGGAAGGAGACCTGATGCCGGAGGAGAGTTTTCAAGCTCGAGTGGAAGAGGGGAAGAGCCTTGTTTATAGTAAACGACAGAGACACCAAACCATCCTGATTCACTGCTCCAGAGCTCTGGCTCTTCAAAAGGCAAGACCAGGATACTGTAGGATCACGTAGAAAGGCCACAAACTATTCAAGGTAACTATTAGCTGATTCTGCATTTCTACAGTGTTTGCTGCCCACTCCAATAAAGTCATTATTTAAGAAAAATTACACTCACTCGGGTCAAGTCAAAAGCTTTGCGATTCTATAGGAGTTTGACTTTTAGAAGTGGTATTAGGAAACTGGAAAAAGGACTTCTGGATTTCTTGGGATAACTGCTGGGAGAGGGAAACACCCTGTTAAGTGACAGGTTACTAGAAGGGCTGTAAGGCAGCTTCCAGCCTGCTGTAGCAAGAATTTAATAAGCATTAAAGCATTTAATTGTGAAATATTAATTTTTAAACGTCAGTTTTCCACCTCAACTATTTAGATCTGAGCAATGAAGCAAAGTCAGGTATGAACGCAAAAGCGAGGCTCTCCATAAACCTCTACCCCATCTCAGATGCCCGTTACCTGAACAGAGGACAAACCTCTCACGGAGTCCCCTTCTCTAATGCCAAAAGCACATCTGACCTCAAACCTGGCCTCTAAAGCCTGGTTTGCTCTTATCATTATTTTCTCCTCATTCAAATGGGAATAAAACCCCCGACTGGTCCCCGATGCTCCCCACGCCCAGGCAGGGAGGCGAGAGCATCGCAGGACCACGGGCCATGGCCCAGGTAACGGCCAGAGGTGGGTGCCCACAGCCCTGAGCATCCTCTCTGCTTCAAAGGGAGTGGGAACAGGTTTTACACGTTGCCAATATCAACATGACTTACATTCTGCAAGACACTCGCCCCAAAATTGACCTCCAGAAAGCCCATGGGTGTTACAGACTATTCAGAGAGACAGTTACCGTTCCGCCCGCTTGAAAACAGCGAGGGGACACGCTGGGGTAGCCAACAGGGGCAGTTGTTGCCCAGTTTTGACACAGCCCTGTCCCACTGCACTTACTCTTTCTACTTCACATTCTTGGGAGCAAAGTTTCATTCTGGACCAAGTCTCTCCACAACAAAAATTAACACAGGGTCGAGGTGGGACAAGGGACCAGTTTCTTAAATGAGTTTACGAGCCCACAAAAAAAATCTGTGTGAGCTAGAAATAGGAATTAAGAAGCAAATTATTTTAAAAGGCTATTACTAGAGAAACACAAAGTGAAGTTTTTCCCACCTGACTTAGGCAGAGAGCTCTCAGTGAGGTTTCCAACCACCAGCAGCAGGCAGTGGAGCACACATGCAGTGCCCAAGTTCAGGTGAAGAGTTTAGGAGGGGAGGACGCGTGCTCCAAACTCCACTGACTGTATTGATTAGTTTTCTACTAATTACAAAAGGAGCCCAAAGTAGGTTGCTCAGTTGGCAGATGCCTAAAACTAGGAGAGGTAAATCCCACCCTAAATACCACAGCTAATGACTTGCATGAGTCATGTGTGAGATTTATTACACGAAGTTGCATTATGTTTACACCCTGATTAAAAAAAAATAAACACAACACACAAAGGTGTTTTTCTTCCCAAAAGAAGATATATGTATCTTTGTTTTACGCACAGGTCAGGTCTCCTTTCCTTAACCCTTGCTTCTACTCCTCTTGCTGACTTGTGAACTCACCAACCTCAGCCATGTGTAAAAGAGGAAGAGAGTACTCATTCCTAAACTGAATTCCATGAAAACTGGGGATGGGAGGGGGAGGAAAAATTCAGCTTTTCCATCCAAGGGATGAACTCAAACCACCACCCGGTTTGCCCAGTGAACCACTTCCACACGTACCCAATGCTGCTTTCCCCAGCCTCTTACCTGACGAGGGCTAAAAAGAAGTAAAGGAAAAATATGAGGTACAAGAAGAACTGCACAGAGCTGGGCTCAGGGACGGGGGGAATATTGTCACTGGAGAACAGCGTTATCACGGGGCATGTCTGTAGAGAACACAGGACACAAATCTCCAAGAAAGCAGACTGCATTAGTTCTGTTGCTCGGGGAACAACTTGTTTGCTTATGCAACTATTGTACGTGCATTTACCCTCCCGGCCACGCTGATGCAGGCCCTCCCCTTACCCCGCTGTTTTCCACCTGCTCTGTCCCCTGCATCGCTCCGGTTTCTCCATCCATGAGTTGCAGAGAGTATTTTCCTACCAGGCAGCCATATAGCAAAGATCATGGAGTTACACACATTATGGAGTTAAGACCCCTCGCAACACACTTGCAACCCAGAAAGCAGAACAGAATTCAAATAAATAAATAAATAAGAGGCTTCAGCGCAGTCGTAATAAGGTTTTCAAATTAGGAACTGCTGGGCTAAAGTTGTCCACGTATTTATAATTAGTGCTACATGTCAACTACCTTTTCCATTTCTCTGTTGGTAACGGGCAGGTTTGTACACGCTTCGCCAGCTGGAAATCACCCGCCCAAGTTAAAACCCTACCACTGGGCTCTTTTAAGGCTTTTAGCGTAAAACCACCTACGGGGAAGAACCTGAGGTATTTCTGAAACACACAACTTGTCCGATTGCTGGAGAAATGCGGCACATCCCGCTTTATTCCCCGAGTATCACACACATCTCAAAAACAGCCATTATTGCACCGTCTGCGCTTGAACCAATTCTTTTCCTCCTGTCTTTTCCCATGGGAAAGCCAACAGGTAGGCTACGGGATGGGCTACGAGACAATTTATGTATCTAGTCGGCCCTCTTTAAATAAATACTTTCATTTAAAAAAACATAAAACTGTAAACACCATCCAAACTTAACGCCTCTAACTAGAAGCATTTCCTAAGCGGGTTTACTTAACGTAACCCATCAAAATAGCTCGTAAGGCTTAGACTCCTGCCAGCCGTGGGTTCACCACGCGTCCCACCTCCAGCACAACATCGTGTCTGCTTGAGACCCTGTTCAAACACCGGTCCCAGCCTCCCAGCTCCGTCCCCCTGACACCCGTGGATCACCTGTGTGACCAGCAGGTCGAGAGAGGTCATCCTCTCCCTCTGCTCTGCCCTGGGCAGGCCCCAGCTGGAGCAATGGGTCCAGTTCTGGGCTCCCCAGTTCCAGAAGGACAGGGAACTGCTGGAGAGGGGACAGCAGAAGGCTACAAAGATGGTGAGTGGCCTGGAGCATCCCCCTTACGAGGAGAAGCTGAGGGAGTTGGGGCTTTTTAATCTGGAGAAGGCTGAGGGGGATCTGATCAACACCTGTAAATACTTCAAGGGTGGGTGTCAGGAGGACGGGGTCAGGCTTTTTTCAGTGGTGCCCAGGGACAGGACACAAGGAAATGGGCACAAACTTGAATATAAGAAATTCCACCTAAACACGAGGAGGAACTTCTTTGCTGTGAGGGTGGCAGAGCCCTGGAAGAGGCTACACAGGGAGGTGGTGGAGTCTCCTTCTCTGGAGACATTCAAACCCACCTGGACACGTTCCTGTGGGACCTGCTCTGGGTGGACCTGCTGTGGCAGGGGGTTGGAGGAGATGATCTCCAGAGGTCCCTTCCAACCCCACAGCATTCTGTGACCTGAACAGCCACCTGAAAGTATTCCTGTGGTGGAGGACAAAACCTTCTCCCCGCTAAACCCCTAATCCCGGGACCGGAGCCGGCTCCGGGCGCTGCGCCTCAGCCCCTTCCCGGCAGCGGGAGCCAACCCTCCGGCGAACCGGGCCGGCGGGTACTGGGGGGAGCTGCCGCCCTTCCCGGTCCCGTCCCGGCTCCAATCTCGGCCGCCTCCGAGCCCTCCCTCACCCCCCTCTCTGCCGCTTTGGGGCCCAAAAAGCGCCGAACCCGGGGTGGGCGGAGGGG
>JAHREE010000450.1:147211-198880 GCA_033628505.1 Tringa tobata
GGGGGCTTGGAGCAACCTGGTCTGGTGGGAGGTGTCCCTGCCCAGGGCAAGGGGGTTGGAATGAGATAATCTTTAGGGTCCCTTCCAACCCAAACCACCACCAGTTCTCATCCGCTCCTATCCCCCTCTTCTCCCTTATCTGTTTTTTTTCTATTTATTTATTTCTTTACATTAATGCAGTTTTGCTGTTCCTGAGGCAGCCGTGGGGGATAGGACATCCCCCTGGGCACCACGGGGGAGCTCAGCACACCCTAACCCTACGCTCCGCGCCGCTTTATCTCAACGTTTCGCATTTTGGACGACACGGAACTTCTGGTTCCCGTTTTGATAACCAGTTTGTTCCGTAGCCGGGAGACCCGCCCTTTCTCTGCAAATGTTACAGATCAGGCGTATCTGATCCATTATTCACCAACTGCTGCTGCTTCCCACTTCCATCTCCTATTGGGAGGTAGCGCTCATGCCAGAAATGTCACGGCGGTGTCATGTGGCAGGTGGTATTGATTTAAGCCAAGCCGGGTTTTAATGTCACTCTCGTTCAGCGGGGACACACGGCGAGCACACACACCAGTGTGGCACATCAGGACAAGAGCCACCAGCCAGCCCCGCGCTGTAGGGCTCCGGAACAGCACCAGCACCCTGCTGTAAACCAAGAAATTGGATTATTATTATTATCATTATTAATTTTCAGCTCCTATCTGCTGCGTTATCATGGTTAACATTTTTTTTTTTTTTCATGCTTATAGCTATTAATCACTAAGACTTTGATTCTGAGGTTTCACGTCAGGTTTACAGGAGACCATGAGAATGGAGGTGACTTTGCCTGGTATCAGACGGTGAACAGTGGGGAGCAGGACTCTGGTCTCTCCACTCCCATCGTTTTCACCCTTTTACAAGATACCCCCCTTTTTGGCAGAATCGCTGCCAGTCCTGGAAAGCTGCTCACAGCCTGGAACGTCTGACAGACAGAAGCTTTGCAAAGTAAAGCCCAGGAAACGTGCCCCAAACAAGCTGAGATCACCCAGGAGTCACTGTATTACAGCTCCTGCCATTCACACACCCTCACCGACAGCCTAGCTGCTGTAAAAATCCTCCCGAAACATCAAATCCAGCTGGGATTAAGCTGAGAACACCGCTTCAACGTTAAGTATTATAATACAAGGAGTCTCTGTCACCAAGGGTGTTTGCCAGCAAAGCTCAGACTGACCCACAGTTACTGGTGCTGCCAGGCTTGGAAACGGTGCATTCACCGCCCTGACATGACCCAAGCCTCCAAAAGACTTTATTTTTTTTTTTTTTTTAGTTGCTGTCTGAAAGTAGGGAGCCTGCCAAGAAGCCAACCGAGGCCCAGCCCTATGCCTGATAAACATCTCTCCATCTGGATTTCCCAAGCTTTGGGGAAAGTTAAGCAATTCTCACTTCACAATGTTTGCAACTCTCACAGAAAGCGATTTCTATATATAACATTATTCTGGAGAGAGAAGCCCATCTGAGCCCTGGTGCTACGAAAGGGGTAAAGCAGCAGATCGTACAACCACCACCAAACATCAGTCACAAATAAAATCTGTCACCCCATCTATGAAACATCACAAAGCCTCGAGTGACTGTTTATTCTAAATACTACTGGCACCCATCTTCAAAGCGATTTTGAATGGCTGTAATTATTAAATGAACTCAAGAAAAACCAAAGGCTGCAACTGCCAATCGACAAAGCAGCCATTGCGTGCAGGGAGATTGCCGGCCACTGAGGCAATTAATCCCTTTGGTTTGCCAGGGCAGAAGGTAACATTCTTCCAGGGGGTCAGAGGCAGCAGCAGCGCGGCGCTGGAGGCACCGTGCTCCGCGGTCACGCCAGGCAGCACAAAAGGTGTCAGTAGTTTTACAGGATTCAATCTCGGTTCTGGCAGCTCATCCCTCAAAATAACAAACAGCCATGAAATGTCAGCGGTCAAAGTTAAATAGCGAAGTGTTTCTGAACTGATTCCCCAGCAGGCTTCTCCGTAAAGGAATTGCTGTTGACTTGGAGGGTGGGTATTTTCTTGGGGGCAAAACAGTTCCCTTTCAGGTCTTTCCAATTGAACGTGTAATTTGTCAAAGTGCCAAAAAGTTATAGCCAACACATGGCTGATAGCAAAAATTCAGCTTTAAGCTTGCCTGCAATGATGCACCAAGTCTTTTGCAAGCTGGAAAAAATAAATTTATTTCAAGTAATAAAGGGGAAAATCTTAAAGCCGATGAAGCACTAATGTTGTATCGTTCCAATCTCTCACACACAAAACTCATTCCAGCACGACATGCAACCTCTGCTCTAAGAGGACTGAAATGCCTGCAGGGAAAGTAGTAAACAATTAGAATTAAAAAATAATTTGGTGACACAGCACTGACTAATGAAGCACAGTGAAATATCAAACGTTACGGTTGAAAAAAAACTTCTGGGAAAAGTAGAAATGTCCGCAAGTGGTTTGCTACAACTGTACATTTCTATAAAGTAACAAGTTTGCTCGAGCAGAATGAACATGTCACACAGAGGAGCAGTTAGAAGAAAAAGCTGTATTTTGCAGTATAATCACACATTTGATAATCCATTAACGAATGGGAAACTAAATTACAAACATCCTGTTAAATGAACAAAAATACTTTATGTAAAAGACGTTAACTGTCTTCATTAACACAGCTGTTTTTGTAAAGAACAAAGAACAATTCTGAAAGGGAGCCTGCTACTCTGGGATGCGTTCAAAGAAGCAGTTGGATTTTTCGTAACAACCCAATTGTGACAAACAGTTCTTTTCCCCACCTTCCTCTGCTGCAGGGGATCGCCAGAGAGGACGAAAACACCCCATCTAGTGGTTCAAAACAGCAAGGGAAATGATAAAAAAAACCACTTGGGGTCATCTGCTGCTGCTCACTTCTTCAGTGGGAAACCACGGACACCTCAACAAAACTGTGCACGCCTCAACACCACCACTTTCCAGAGTAAGGCTCCAGAAACCACAGCACAGATCTGGAATGGTTTGCTCTTCACTTATCACAAGCACTTAAAAATGGCTCTTGCATTGTCACACCAAAACCTTGCTTTACTGCAGGCTCTGATTTTTCCTAGCAATAGCGGTATTTTAAAAATATTCATTCGAATTTATTTCCTCTCTGCTTTATTGTAGTGACCTCTTAAGAATATGGATGTGACACAACTGCTCTTGACCAGAATAACTTGTCTCAAATAGTAAACCCTGAATGTTTTATTTTAATTCTATTTTTTTTTACTTCTGTTTTGAAGACACCAGCTTCCTTTGGCCTCAATTTACAGTGAAAAAATGTTTGTACAGGTGAGGTCTACAGCATACAGAGTGCTGTGTGTACAGTTCTGCAGGGCCGGGGTCACGGTGTTTTCTTGATGCAACAGCATCAACATAACAGACAATGAGAGAGAACAGTCGCACATACAAAAAGGGAAACAAATATTGCAACGAGCAACTCTAGCTCTTCTATAGCAAGCCTGAACTGCAGAAGATTCCTAAATAATACTCATCGGGGAAAAAGGTGAGCCTGAGAATAGTTCTACCTGTTGATACTCTCTGAATCTGAGCCAGGCAACACCTCAAAGGCAGCATTCTCTTCCTACACCCTACAGCTGTGTATGTACAGAACTGTAATTAAATATCCTGTTGGCAGCAAGGTCCTGCTGCAGCACAGTAAAGCTGTAAAGACAGGAAAAATTGTAAGACTTCAACTGTTACTTGTGTTTGCACTGAGTAAACGCCTTTTAGGAGTCGGAACATTTGCCACAGCCACATTAAAACCAGGGCTGGACCTACTCACTAAGGAGCTCGTTAGCAGCTCCCCATAAAGTGCCATCTTTATGCTAGTTCTCTGTTATTGTCTGTCTCAACAGACAACAATATTCACTAAGTAAAAAAAGTAACCAAGTATCCAACTGTAGAAAGCCTTCCCTATGAAGGGTAGGCCTTGGGCAGCCTCTTTAAGGACACAATAGGTGGCAAAGAAATTCATTGCTGCCAGTTCTCATACCAGCTGAGCTTCCCAACTGCACTCCGGCAGCTTAACAAAACCAGAATCATTTCAGTTTGGGGAAAATTCTGATGAAGAGAATCATGCTGATGAATATAAAACAAACTACAATTAACATTATCCATAGCAGCCAGTTGACCGACTTCTTCGCGTGCTGTTCGAGGCGGTCAGATTCGTCCTTGAGCTTCTCAAAGTTCTGGTCTGCCATCCTGAGAGAATGCGACAGCGTCTGCGGAGCAGAGAAAGCAAAGGGTTTCAAACTCAGATCTAGAAGTCCTAAACACTATTTCTTTCAACAGAGAAAAGGTTCAATTGCACTACAGAAGCAGACAGGTGTTGCCTTCCAGTCTCCTCACCATAATTTCGCCTGGAATCAAGTTATAGGAACAGCATTTAACATATCAGCACTTTAAGCTTCTGGGTTGCAAAACTGAGAGTTGAGCACTTTGACATGCGCTACCTGGTTATCCTGTTTTATCACATTCTGCGCCGCCAGAGTGTTGTTTTTGAGACTGCGAGCCAAACTTAACATTTCTTCAGCTAACTTCTCCTGCATGTCCTGGTGGTGCTGCAGCACGGCATCCAGCTCGACTGCTGACTGCTTCTCATCGGGTGCGAGGCCTCTGCAAGAGAATAAGGAAGAAAATTTGGGTTTTGTACTTCCCTGTGGGTTGACCTCCCAATATCCCCCCCCCAAGACTCTGACAAGACAAGAGCAGTTAAATCAGCTGAAGTTATTATATTTAGGTTTCTATCACCCAAATGGAAATCCAGCTGTGATTTAAAGGTCGTTGGGAAAGCAGTTCCCAAAACACTCAGCATCAGAATGAGAAGCTTTGACTTACTTCCTCTTCCTTAGGTTTAACTCCTCAGAATCTGGAAAAAGAGTTAAATTTGTGTTTTAGCATGTTATAAATCCCAATGCAATCACAGGCTGAACAATTATTCTGTAAGGAATTTTCAGATGTCCAAATCCTACTTGGCTCTCTACCCTGGGGAACAAGGTTTTCAAATGCCTACCTGCTTTCCACAGGGGAAAAGACAACACCTAACAGCAAACATATCGTGGAGAAAAAAAAAACAAACAGATGAATCACATCCCCGAGGGCACAGTTTAAGCCCGTGTGTCTCGGTGTTCTCTTTCAGGACACGTTAGATTGGCGCAGCTCCAGCCACTCTAACAGTAGCTATGGAAACCGCAAATTAATTCCTACCAGTTCCCTACATGAATAACACGGCTGTATATTTAAGAGGAACTGAACAACGCCTATTCCAGGCGTCTAAAATCATGTGATTTACTCAGAGCAGAAGAGAACAGGAGCAACAATAAATTGTCTTTGCTAATTCTGTAATTAGAATGTCTGTTTCTGTACAAATTCTAGAAAAATGGGTTCCTGCAAGTCCCTGCTACCACAGTGGTAACAACACTTAGTGTTTTTTGTTTTGTTTGCCTTTAAAAACTGCCACCTTGAAAAGAAGTGAGCCACTAAATTAAAAGTACCCTTTGGCCAATCTCTAATACCTGACCTCCCTCTTTCCCTGCCTGTAAGACTCAGGTTAACTAAAATTAGAGAAAACAACAGATTAAACTTACCATCGATAACCAAGGGGTCCTGGGAGGCAGAAAGAAAAAGAAAAAGGAAGATTACAAAGGGCCAGTGATAAAAGACACTGCTCCAGGCCTAGAACAGTGTCTGTGCCCAGTATTTAGACTATCCAAACCCAAAAAAGGTGACTCCCCATCCAGCCCAGGACACACCTGAGGTGCAGCCACCAAAGGCAGCTGAATACAAGAAGAGACAATTTATAAAATAGCAGTAAAAAAGCAGCAGTGCCGCCAAAACATACTGTACCAAGCAGCTCACTCCTCATCTTGCCTGTGCAACGAGCCTTTGTCTGCAGATGAACTGTTTTAGTAGCTGGGGTTCTCTCTTTGGTTGTTGTAGGGGTACGTCCAGGGGCCAAGAACTGATTTGCCAGAGCCTTTTCAGTTGATGAAGACTGTGAGTAGGAAGAAGCAATGAAAAGTCATGAACATCGTATTCTGTGGCAAGGCCGTGGGGGTGTGTGACCAACGAGGACACAGGGAGCGCTTCCACAGCTGTGTTCCAAACAGGAAAGTGAGTCTCAGCAGCACCATTAACTGCATACAGCAAAAAACCAAAGCACTCATTAGTATGCGCACTAATTGGGGTACAACTTACTGCCATTTCATAGCTCTCCAGATGCACGTCATACCGTCCAAGAGGCATCAGCTCTAAAGGACAGTACCCAGCCCTGCATCTCATGTCAAAGAAGCGAGAAGGATGTAGGGCAAGATGGACTTTGCTTTTGAAATGGGAGAAAGAAGTTTCAGATTTCATACAATACCCCCTTTTAAGAAAATACAAAAATCCAATATATTTACTGATGTTTTTACAAGGACTGCCTGACAAGATTTTAACAAATGTTATTTTGAGATGTAAGGTAAAGGCAAACATAGGAACCAGGCAACGAGGTGAATATAATCAGAGAACACTTAAGTCTTTTTAAGCCAAACTTGTAGATCTTACCAATTTTTCAGCTTCTAGAAGTCCCTTTAGGAAGTCCACTTTGCGGGAGTATTCATTCAGCAGTTCTGGGGCAGGCTTGCTATTGGAATTGAAAAACAATAGAATGAAAAACAGAAGTTATCAGTATTTTCTATTATAAACCAACCCTGGTTCTTCAAAGAAGCACCTTTTAACAGAATTAGGCTCAGGGTAGGAAGATGCTTAGAAATTGCCTTTTCCAAAGCAGGGTGATGCTGGCAGCCCGGGGCACAGACAGATGCGAAGGGAAATGTCCCTGAGAACACACAGCTCCTCGGGCACAGCTTCTCCCTCACCAAAATATATTTCAGAGGGAAGTATACGCTCTACTGAGGTGTCTGTGGGCTGTGTCTTACAGGAAGAGGGAGACTAAGGGAACCACCAAGGCCGCCTGCCTTCCCCAGGCCCTCCGAGCCACTCACCTGGACTGCTTCTTCAGCTCTCGGAGCATGTCCTCAAGAGCGGCCACATACTGTGGAGATAAAAGCTGTTACTCCACAGCATTAAGGAGAAATATCCTGTCTGGCAGAGGCTGCTGCACGGCTGAGAGGGAGGTTGGAGTTTTAACGCTCCACAGCACTCGCTGCCTCAGATTATTTCGAGGGGCCGAACCGCGCTGCTGCGGGGACGGAGGGGCAGGAGGGCCCCGGGCCGCGCCTCACCTTCTCCAGCCGCCACTCCTCGGGGTCCCGCCGCTCCGCTGCCAGCGCTTCGCACCGGCTCAAGAGCCGCATCAGATTGAGCTCCAGCCGCGTCGCCGCCATGGCGGACGGTGGCCAACGGAAGCCGCCTCAGGGCCACTTCCGGGCGGCGGGCGCCATCTTGGGGCGGGGCGCGGGGCGGGGCGGGAGGCGCTGGGAGGGCTGGAGTGGCTTTATTTAGAAAAACACCCTAAAATCAAACCCAACCCGCACACAGACGGCTGTTGCACCGGGCTGCTGCGGCAGTTCTTGGGTGGCACCGCTACAGCCCCAGAGGCAGCGATAGGGAGTGCCCGAGCCTTGCTCTTCCTTCCCTTCGAAATGGAGCAGGGCCCACAGCGCTGGGATTTCAGACCAGTTCTGGGAAGCGTAGAATGGTTTATGTTGGAAGGGACCTTAAAGATCACTCTCATAGTGAAAACTTTCTTCATGATACCTAATCTAAATCTGCCCTCTTCTAGCTTGAAGCCATGACCCCTCAAGCAGAGCCTGCTGCTTCAAAAACGTTTTAGGTAAGATGGCACCTGGCCCTCAGGGGTTTCACCTCACAGATGTGGAGCCGGGGGAGGCTGATGGAGCCCCACACAGCACAGGCCAGGCCTCCAATGGTTCCGTTAGCTCCAAGAGCACCAAAATGCTCTGAGGTGACATTGTGGGTTTGGCCCCGATGCTTCATGGAAGTACCGACAAAGATTCGCAATTCAGATTAAAGGCTTCCTTCCAAAGAAATGGTTCATCAGACGAGGCACTCATTAATAAACTAACACGTGTATTTTTAAAAAGTGCAATGTATTAATAAACATTTTTATATGTTTTGGTCTCAGTTAAGGCTATTACAAAATTAACAGTTCTGTAATTCACACAGAAAGTTGTAATAAAAAAAAAAATTAAGGCAACACACATTGACCCAAACCCACTGTTGGTCCCATTAGAGTCCATCGTAAGGCAAATGGAAAAAGGCACGGCAGCAGAATCAGGGGACTTTTTTTCCTGTACGCTCAACATAAGTTTTACGTTCTACTTCCTTTGTGGGGTTTAAATTAAAAGTGAAGAGTATCTGTTTTAAACAACCTTGCTTAACCCTTACAGTACTGTATGTTTCCTGGCTGCCTTCCCACAGCCACTTAAGAGAACATGGACCAGTTCATGGCCTTCAAAGGGTTAAAGCCAAAGCTGCAGTCGACTTCAAAAAAACAAAAAGTCCAGAGAGCTGAAGTATTTCACTTCTCTATACAGGGAATGTGAGAGAAAGGGTCCGAAAACCTCCGTTTGACTTTTGCTGTAGGTTCATATTCGTCCAAGAGTTCCTGAGCGTGGGCCAGTGCAGACCCTTGTGCAATGTAGACAGAGTGGATTTTATCGGTTCGCCTCGCAGGCTGCTCCCTTCGTCTCACCGTTAGCTGAGACTCTTCGTTAGCCGGAATCCTGCCCTGGGATTCTGTACATTTGAAAATCCCAGGAGGAAGTTTTATGTTTGCTGTTGGCATCACTGGAGTTCGACGGGGCACTTTCATCTTGGGCAGCGTTAAGAATGATCTGTGTCTTGAAGGCAGGGATGCAGAGGAAGAACTTGAAGAGCTTTGCAAAAGAGAAGGCACTTTGCAGATGTCTTTGGCAGGCATACTGGAGCTCCGAGCACCGCAGTACAATTCGATAATTGCTTTAAAGAAACAAGATACTTAGATACTGAAAGCATGCAGAAGAATGTGGCTTGATACAAGCACCCATGACCAGAGAACACCTGGTCACCTGGCTGTACGCAGCAAAAGATATAGAATATAAAAAAAAACACACACTACCTTAATACTGACCTTCGGTATCCATCCGTCCTGTTCTGTCTTCCAGCAGGCTCTCTATGCTCGCCGAGGTCTCGGAGTCCACGTTTTCCTCATCAGAGCCTCGCTGATCGAGCTCAGGTAACCGGTAAGTTATATCTTCCCTACAACAAAACAGAGATTTTAGCACTCTACAAAGACAGTATCTCTGCTACAAGCAACTTTATGTAGTACATATTTCAGATGTATTAATATAATAATTGATTCGCATGGTATCTTCTCTCAGCTAGTCCTTTGCATTTTCCTTTCCACCTTCATAAAGGCCGACAGAATTAGCTACATCATTTTGACAAAAAAAACATACTTCTTTGCTATCAGTATTACCTCCAACTGCAAAGGGCACAACCTACAGAGAGATAAAGGGTTTTCAAAGCTGTGACTTACTTTTCTTCCTTTATCGACTGTATGCGATCAATGAGAATCTCCTTTTCCCGGTTATCAGCTTCAGAAACTTCCTCTTCTTCATGCAGCGAGTCCAGTTCTGAGTTGCCACTCTCACTTCCTTTGACCTGTGAGCTTTTAGTCTGCAAGGCAAATTCATGTGTAACACTTCTGGGTCATAAGAAGCTACACAAGTCTTGACTTTCTACTAAGTTGCAGGGTTGGAAGAGAAATGAGGAGGCCAAATGAAGGGCTGATGGAATTGGTGAAGAGCTGTTAGTGACCCATTCAAATGTTTCAAAGAGTAATAGAAATCTTTCTAGTCACCGGATTTCTGGGTGCTTATTACCTTTTTTGAAACACAGTAATTTGATTCGCCCCCTCACCTTAGTTTTAGTAGTCACTTATAAGTAATATTATTATATCCAATACAAGTTACATTCAGAATGTCTATAAAATACCAGAGAGGTGACAGAAGAGGCCGGCAGCCCTGCATGCAGCCTGGGGAGAACAATGCACCAATACATGCGGTTTTGATTGTTCAAAAGAGTATTTAAAACCAAAGCTACAATACACGTAAGTATTTTAGTCATGCAATAGTACTGTTAAGTAAAAAAAAAAACATGCACTCTTAACACAGGCAGTGTACATACCCGCATCCCCTCATAAGGGGAAGAAAACCCAAGTTTTAGAGGGCACAGCTAGAGAGAGATGAAGACCAAATTCACTATAATGCAGCTTCTGATCAGACAGAGTTTGGTTTGTTTTAATCAGTACAATAAAAACAAAAGAAAAAGCATATTTGCCCTAATAGAACACAGCATATTTTTGTCCACCATCCATCTCTGGAGTGAAGGAATTCCTTTGCCATGTAAGAGACTCAGAAAACTTAGTGCCACTGGTTGAATCATACAGGAAAATAGATTTTGACCATAGACTGAAAACAGATTTGACCATAAAAAGCAGGTCCCCGCTCCTGTGCCCTTCATTTATCAATCAGACTCCAGTGCAGCTGTATATTTACCTCCCACCTATAGTTTTGGGGCAAGTCCAAATCCCTTTTCTTATCTTGGAATTGATCTCTGATTTAATGAATGGGATGGAGAGGATAAATAAGGAGCACATCCCTTCCCACGAAATTGGTGGGATGTTTTCTGCTCAACAGCGCCGTTCTGTGGTTTATTTCAACACTTACCGTATTCTGTCGAAGCAATGAGAGTCGTCGAAAAGCGATGCTCTCAGCTGCTTCCAGCTGATTTATTTCATCCATTTTTATCTTGTACTTCCTTATCTGTTCCTTTATGAGCATCTCTACACACCTGGACAAAAGGACAAGAGTTTATTGAGCAGCCTCACACTATAAACGCTCTGGGGACAACCCGGGGGGGATGAAATGCCTCTCCTGGCTTGGAGGTGTTTGCCACATGCACGTGGATGGCAAGCAACTAAAGTGGCTCTGTGCACACCTTACAGGGGGCAACACTGCATGGGAACGGGGTGAAGAGTCCAACACGGCACGCAAAACAGGACAGACTGTTACAGGTAATGGGAAATGTTCTTCCTGGGATACCCTGAGCCTCCCACGCTGGCTGTACGCAGCGACAGTAAGCAGACAGACATTACCATGGCCGCTAACGGCTTCTGCTGCTTCTACCTGTCTTTCCTATGCTGGCACGGACTGGTAGATACAGAATAAGCCCGCAGCCAGAATTTAGCAACTCTTAACCCTCAGTTTTCTCAGCCCTATATGAATAAAGCTGTAACAAAAGCAGGGAGTAGTACTGGCCTTCTGTCATATTTCAAAAGTCCTATTTTGCAGCAGACTGGTAAAACTTACATGGTTGTTTTTGAAACGTCCTTCATGCTGGTTAAAGGGTCAGAGGTATCAGGACAGCGCAAGAGGCACGGAGCAAACACAATGGCCAAGGCATTGGGTGACATACGGTTGACATCTTCTATCAAAGCCACTCTGAAATTCAATGTTCAAGAAAAAAAAAAAGAAAAAGAAAATTAAGCTAATCTTGCTAGAATACAAGCAATCTTATCAAACTTTGCCAGAGTTCCCAAATAATACCTAAGGAGGCCTCTTAGTACCTCTAGGATACTATACACGTAGCAGTTCAAAGAAGTTTTAAAATGATTTCACACCTACCAAGCAGACAAAGTTTCACTCATCAGAAAAAGGAAGAGGAAGCCACCCAGGTTAAGCTTGTTTGGTGGCCTCTGAAAGAGTGTCTGGTGATTCAGTGCCTCCTCTTTAAAAATCCCTTTTCCCTATGTCCAGAGGGCTGCTTGGAATACTCCCAAGCATATTGGATAAGAGCAGCCCCTTTACAAAGTCACATGGGGTTTCTCTCCAAATGAAATAATTAAACTCATTACTTGACCAGATGGAAGATGAGTCTCTCCAAGGTATTATGATTTGCTTGTGGCAGCTGTTCAAGGACACTGTAAATGGCACAGAGTTGCTCCTGTTTTTCTGGTAGTTCTGTAGAAAAGGAAAAAGCACAAGATCATAAGCGCTGGGCAACGCCAGTAGAAAGCTGCCAAGTGCTTTCTGACATTGTCTCAAACTGTCTGCAGCAGAGAAAGAATTCATTCTTAGAAGTCACACCACTGTTTCATTTACTGATTGTTCTAACTGGATGTTAAAATACCCCTCATGGCACTGCAATTTTCCTGCTTTTTCAGATGCTGCTGACCTTAGCAATCATCAAGGGACATGTGAAGATCTCCAATAGTATTTGGGGTGCCTTAATCCTACTGAAGTAAAATGAATCTAAAGATTTGAGAAATCTGGATATCTAGATCTGGTTCAGAACATCAATATGAAAAAAGCCTGTATGGAAGGAAACCCACTCACATGCTCACTGTTTTTAGAAAGAGCGGTTGTATAGTGATATGCTACAAAAAATAAAAAAGGAATTCTGAAACAAGGTCAAGTATCTCGAGGAGAAACTCCCTGAAAAGCGTTTTATGTACAATGTCTAAAATCATTGCTGTAAGTGGACTGAAGGAAGCTGTTCAGCCAGCATGAGCACCTTAGTGTTTCTTTCCCCAAGGACATAATGAATTAAAGAAAAACCATTGCTTTGAACATTTCTAGAACCTACCTACAGCTCGGAGGAAATCATTGTACTGCGCAGACGTCATTAGTGGATCTGGTAATTCCCGTAGCCATTGCTTAAGGATGCCCGTAATAGTGTGAATGGGATAATTCTCCAGTCTCACTGAGTTTGGATCTGAAAAGAAATGTTTTATTTAGAGCACTTCATTCCTTTGAAGTACACAATGGGATCCCAACAAAATAAGATTAGAAAAGCTCAAGTCTCCTGTTCACTGAATCCAAGTGGCAATTCAAAAGGAAAGAAAAAAAGGAAAGAAAAAAACTGCTGATAGTCTTCTGTGTAATAAGCAACTTTTTCCAGCCAAAAAAACCCACTACAGCCTGCATGGCCACCAATAAGCTGGTTTTAAAACACTTAAGAAGTGCCAGATACTTTCAGGTAGAAGAGAATTACAGGGAAAACCGGTATCATGCAAGGAAGTCAGAAGGGCAGACAACACTGCCTGACCTGCTTGCAGCAACTGCTTCAGCTCCTTCATACGATTCGCTGATCCCGATTTCCTGTAAATGCCTTCTGTGTAGAGGCCGTGCATCTCCACGTACTCCAGCAGCTTCTCCATGACAATGGGGACGGAGTTTCTCTCGCTGGTCAGGGAACTCACACACACTCCAAAGTGACGTGGTTCTGCATCTTGTTCATTCTGGAATTGATACAGGTCAAGCACTGTGAATACCCGCTCCCCAGCTAGAAAATTGTGTTGTTTCATGCTACAATTAGCTTATGCTTCCAGAAACAGGACCCACATATTTTATTGTGGGTTGTTACAAGCCTTTCATCATAAGGCAGATTTCCTGAGCTGCAGCAATAAGAAATTTCGTGGTACACATTAAAGGATTTCTTTATCAGTCTGTCCAATGCAGCACATATACTCTAAATTAGCTCCCAAATTAGCTCGATTATCACCTTTTAGAAGAACATTCTCTTTCTGCAACTGCAGGGCCTGGCTCTGAGATACACAGACAGAGCTGGGAACTTGAATCTCTAAGCAATTTTTATTCAGTGCCTGGACACCCACCGTTCATTTGCTGAGAATAAAAAGGCAGCATTTTGCATGCAGCCCTTATGGTACCACAGTACTGGTCCCAGATCTACAGTTCTTACCTTTTTTCCACAGGATGTGCAGCTGCTCTGGATTTTCGACATGCATTTCTTGTGACAAGTCAACTTGCAAACTAGAAAAAGGAGCAATTATTACAAGTATTCCAAATCACACTAAAACACTAAGGATCTTGTCTTATTCATACAACCTGCACAACCTCTTCACTAAGCCCCACCTGTACCACTGAAGTTACAAGGGATCTGCACATAGTGTAGCCTGAGTGGGCAGAATGAGGTGGTGTCACTCACCGCTGCAGAGATAGGCCTTTTCCATGGGCCAGATGTAGGAGGAGCAGTGCTCACACGACTGCCGTATGCTCACTTGGTAGTTTGTGAACACGTGGCCATTGTGTTCTTCAATCTGGTGGGAGACAGGAAGAAACTCAGGGTATTTTTTTTGCATTTTTATTATTATTTTTTTAATAAAACTCTACCCTATCTTAGATTTTCCACTTTTATTTTACAATTACAACTGATGGCTTTGACCCTGAAACCCAGTTTCACCCTATCTTAAGGCAGCTGGTTTGCTGGGTCATTTCATAATTGACTTGCCACCTTAGTTAAAGTTTACCAGTGAAATATATTAGCTATAGTTTATTATTAATATTTAGTAGTTGTTTTCTTTTAAATAGTCCCATTACTGAGAAAGCCATTAGGTTCTAAGAGATGGGATGGACAAGGGAGAAAACAGTGGAGTACCACCTATCACTGCAGGAACAAGATCTTTGATTTATGGAAAACCAGTTTTATATTGTGTCATATCTTTAAAAAGATATTATTTGCACGCAAAATAAAAAGGAACAAAAAGTTAGTACAAAAGTAAACTCTTGAAAGAGTATTTTTCTCTGTGTTTTGTCAGTACAACTGAGGACTTATTGCAAAAAGAAAAGTACTTACTGCACGATCTTGTTTTCGTTTCTTCTTCTGGGCTTTGGTTTGCTGCAGTGGAGTACAGAAATGGCATTAGTCTTTGAAATTCAGACATTCCATTCCCTTTTTTTTTTAAATCCCTATTCAGTTTCCCAGACTCTACTTCACTTCCAGACATTCTGAGACACTATACTGCACCTTCAGCTTGGTATGAGAGTTTCTGAGCTCATCCTGTCAATTTCCTAAAAATCAGCTGAGCTCGCTGCCCGGTGACAAAGCAATTCCAGCTCTAAAATCCTCAGAGAACTCCTAAGTTTTCACCAAAGAAAATGCACAAATGCTTTAAGATTCTGAAAATATTAACAGTAACTTAAATAATGAACCAAAGGGTGTATCTGCGTTCAGAATTTGTTATACACACGATTCGTGTATGGAAAGTGCTTCCCAAATAATGGAAGAGTGCTACAGAAAAGGTTTCTGAGGTACCACAAGTTCCTTATCCCGGGAGAGTAACATTGTTTGATCCCCCCATAAACCAGTAACAGAGGAAGTTTTATACCTTGGGCTGCTCAGATTCTTCTTTTTTTGTATATCCTCTGATGAATTCATCCAGAAGGGATTGGAAGAGATTCAAAACCAGCTTGACTTCTTTCTCTTCCCTTTTTTTGACCAGATTTGTAACTAGAAGCTGGTAATTTTCCACCAGATCTTTGTAGCCAACGTGAATTTGCCCATTCTAGAGAAGGAACAAATATAATTCAGAAGACAGTCTTTTTGAATACAGTTTCAGATTTGTACGTGTTTAAGTTCAGATGTAAGAAAGTACGCTCAGGGTTAAAGTAAAAGATAACAGCCCGTGACAGAAAAAATTTAACACACTTCCCTACTCCACTATAGAAGGGCACTTGGCAGAGATGGGGCGGTGTTGTAAGAATATTGGAAAAGCATTTGGCACCTCTCTCTGGTGTTTAAACACAGCAGCATGAAGAGGCTGAAGACAGCAAAATCCATCCATTTCTAAAAATAAGTTACAGCTGAGTGAATGAGAAAAGGGAAGCAAAGCAGTCTGCTTAAGGTTACAGCACAACTGTAAAATGTTCTTTTTTTTTGAGTCTAACATTCATCTGTGAATTCTATGCTAAAAACTGGTGAATTGCTTTGTTAAAGAGCTGTAGGTCAAGCATTTAAACTGCACCTTCAATTCATTTCTTACCTGCCAACTTTTTAATTTATTGAGATTTACTACTTACAGGAGCAGAGTACATGGTCTTGATGTTTCCTCTAAACTTCTCTGTGGCTTCAAAAAACAAATATTCAACGGCAGACTTCTGGGAACGCAAGTCATTGATCTAGAATGCAAATACATCTGCATCAAATTTCTTTAAAACCACAACATCCAACCAGTGTTAAGATTCAGTTGCTGGGCTTAGTAACCGGTGACCATCCCAATTATTTAGAACATTTCTTTATGCACTGTGATGATACAAAAATAGGGGTTGTGTAGGTAGGCCCTAGAGACCTCTATTTCCTTACAACTCATGCTTTTTTTTTTTTAATACAACTTCTGCTGCTCACTTGTTTGTAAACAGATGAAGAACTAACTTGACTGCCAGCAGGATTAAATGTAATATAACGCATTCAGACACTTAAAGGAAGGAGTAGGAAGGACCTTAATACAGACCTAATTCAGTCAAGCTACCAAATCAATTCCCCTTTGCTTTAAATCATAATATAAACTTGCACCTAGAGAAGTAGCCTTTAAAACTCCACATAAACAGTGAGCATAGACCTGAATTTTATCATAGTTGAGTGTCTTGTACCTTGTTTAGGAGGAACTCATCAAGATGTTTCAGTTCATTGGCATTTGCAATCTCACGGACCATAGAAGGTCGCCAGTTCTGAGACACGTTTGAGATCTTGCTGATCTTTATAGTTCGGTTCTTCTTTGTTTTACTACTCTCTTTCACATGGCGCTCCCCTGCCTGGAGGCGACTTGGCTGTCCAGAAGACACTGGGAAAGAAATTAATTTGTATATTAAATTAGGATGACTGAATTCTTCAGTATTAGTTTCCTCAGTAGCCATGTAAAACATTACAGAAAGAAGATTATTTGCAAGCTGGGGATTCAGTCACAGTAAATCACCTTCTGAAACTTTCTGGGTTCCTCCTGTTTCTGGAAAGTGAACACAAGACACAAGGGTGAGGCCATCTCCTTCCTCAATCGTGTCAGGACTCTCCTTTGGAATCTTCTTGTCTGGCTTTTTCCCCAAAAGCCTACGTAAAGGACTTTTAAAAGCAGACCTGAACATAAAAGCAGATACAAGTTTGTCACATTAGAAATAGCAGCTGGCTCCACTACAAGAAAAGGCTCTTTTAACAGCACAGCTAATCTCATTAACCTCTATTGTGCATATTTACTCTAAGGTCCAACCTGCAGAAAAACTGAGCAGCAGAAAAAAAGAAATGAGAGGCACAAATGGACATTCTGATATTTACTAGATTAAAGCACTACCTTCAGCATCCACAGAGACAACCCATCACTTAAGCCAAGACATTATTTCTGGCTCAGGAAGTCCCCAAGCTGCCCAATGCCAGAAGTTGGGGGAGCTGGCCAAGGAAATGTGGGATTTTTATTTTCATTTTCTTAAAGGTAAGCCGGTCCTACACAAAATACGTACCTGGCATCTATTTGCTGACTTGCTGACTGCATGGAAACAACTGCATCTGAGGTAGGTAAGAGGTCACTGGGCTTCTTCTGCACAGGATATTTCTTGTTGTCTTTTTCTTCTTCAATCGTATCTGGTGATTGCTACAATTGAGAGAATGAGGAGTCAAAAAGCTACATATTGAGTGAAATAGATTCTTTAAATGCTTTTAAAACTAGAATGGGAAAAGAGTTTGCTTCATCAAGACAAAACAGTTTACCCAATAGGTATTAGCTTACTAACATAAGATCCAAATATATTTAATGCTTTGATCAAGAGTCCATTTATTAAAAAGTAAGTTTTCAAATCGTTGTATAATATTTGCTAATGAAATTTTTTTTTACATGGATATCAAGCCCCCTTCCTCCCAAAATGAACCTGGTAGGAACACAGAACACACTATAACCAATTATTCACAAATCTTTAACATTTATAAATACGCACAATAGCATCAGTACCTGATTCATGGCAACAGACTGAGCAAGTGTTGAGAGATCACTTAATGAAGACGAATTCCCCTTCTTTCTGCAAAGGTACAAGATTAGTTTCAGATTATATGTTTTGTAGAAGTATATAGCCTCTTAATATTTACCATCTTTTAAATAACCCACACATCAACGTTACATCTGAAAGAGAATCCTGATCAACTCTCACAATGCACTTTTAAATGCAAAATGTACTGGAGAAGTAAAAAAAAATAAATGGGTATGTCAGATTTCCTGCCATCTCAGAGATGATGCTTGCAAACTGCAGGTCACTAAAACCTTGTTTTCAGTGGACCAAAGACACATGAAAATAAATTCCAGACTCTAACTGACTCCGTTTTCATTTAGCAAGGCAGGCTTTGTATCTTTTGTTTGCTTCTGAAAACATTCTACCCACACAGATTCAACTGCAGGACCGGGGACTGAGAGCCAAGAAAAAGCAGCAGTTGTTCATAGCTCTATTTTCTCCCATAAAATGGCCAGATGTACAGTCTATGAGTTCTCCATCTATTTTCAAATATTACAGATACCTGTTTTCTGAAATAGCCAAAATAATTAGGAAGCTGCCCTTACTCTAGCTGATCCTGAGGAGACTTATCCGTGCGTGTTCTTTCATCCAAAGACTGACTCAGCATCTCATTCTGACTGGCATCAGACTGTCTCTTCCCTTTCCACTTCTCTCTTTTGTACTTCAGTTTCCCTGGGTCATCCACGTATCTCTGGATTAGGGAACAAGTGGGACTATCGAGGTCTTTGGTTCCCTTCTGACGTTTGTTTTTATCTGCCCAGCATTCCGCTGGAGTTTGAAAGCTCCCAGTGGCAGACAGCGTATTATGAAGATTCAGTGCAAGATCTGTCGGCCTTTCAGGGCAGTTAAAACTTTGGCTGCCTTTTATCTGGTTATTTTGGTTCCCTTGTGTTTTCATTCTATTAATTGCCTTATCATCTGCTTTTTCCCCTTCTAATACAGGTGGTTGCTCAGGAGTAGAACTGCTTTCTCCTATGTCACTTGATGGTGACGTTTCTGAAAGAGCTTTTTCTTCACTTGGACTTTTCTCTCCCTCACTGCTGCCTTGAAGGGCAGGATCTTGTGCCGTGGATTCCTTTGGCACTGGAACCACTTCCAGGGCCTCTTCAGAAGAGGTCTGTTCCTCATGGCACAGTAAAGATGGTCCTTCAAAGGAAAACAGGACATGCTTATTCTGTAACTCGTTATGTTCCAGCCCCCTCTGCCGGCGAAATTCACGTTTCTCCCGGCTGTTTGTGACTTTCTCTGATCCCTCTGTCACATTCTTCTGGGGTAACGTGCCTTTTTCAGATGAGCTCAGGTTTTCTGCTTGCTCGTTTGGAGTTTGATCTCTGTCCGCAACAGCTTGATCCACCTCTGACTCGTGTTTCACAGGCAACTGAGCTGCTGCTGGTTCACTGAGCTCATCCTTGCTCTCATCCTTCTCTCTGTCTCGATCTTCCTGCATTTCTCTCTGCTCTTCCTCAGCTTTCTGCTTTTCCATTGCCATTTTCTGAAACCTGTTAAGAATTTGTAACATGAAAACGCAAATATTTAATGCACAGGGGTCAAGAAGAGTATACTCAACTGTCTAAATGCAGCTTAAATAGCGACACAGACACGAAGTACAAATAGACTTACAGTCCCAGTGTGACTGCATGGAGAGCAGTGACTTATTCTGACTGGCACACACCAGTGCAGCTCTGCTGAATAACTTCCAGGTCCTAAGGGCTTAACCAGTTCCCACACACCAGTAGCCAGTTGATACCGACTGCAGTATAACATGGTAATAACTATTTTTGTTTACTAAGTCAACATATCACGCAGGAACTGAGCTCGGCAGGTGAAGCCGAGTAGCTAAGTCATTAAAAATGCACATTTTCATATCATGTGTCTCCTCTTCCTTTACCTCTTACGCTGTAGGTGCCCTCTGACCACAGCTTGCACCAGACAAATTCTCCTCTTCTGCTGAAGGTAGCATTTTCTCTCCCTGTACCTACGCCATGCTGACTGAATATAAACAGCAGCATTATTCCTCTGCAGTGCCATCCTGACACACCGGGAACGCCAGCAAGCCTAAGGAAAGAGATTTCTAAAGTAAGGGAGGGGTACTTGAAGGTGGGGGATGTTACTGGAGAGGGTTTGCTTGTTTGCTAGGAAAAGACTGGCAATGCTCAAAGATACCTGTAAAACAATGGCTGCCTGCCGTGTTCGGAGAAAACGTCTCCTTTCTAAAACCATCCTGAGCCAGCTCTGGAGGAGAATGATTTTCCTGATCACTTCTTTGTGTAGTGTATCCTGTAGTATCTGCCGTTCAGCCTCTTTCATAAAAACCTGCTCAGTTAAAGAAAAGTTCATCAAGAAACAGTTAATAGGAGCCTTTCAGCCCCCACTGGAGGTATCTCCACAAGCTAAAACATGAGTATGGTAATACTTATTACTGACCCAAATCTTAGCAGCTGGCAGCAATTAGCACACCCAAAAAGTAGAAGTCCTGTTGTTTTACTAAACCTTAGTGTTCGGATTCTAAAACATACAACTGTGCTTACAGCCTTCAAATCATAGAACCCTTCTGAAATGAAAACATTGACCTGACTGACAAATGCCAACAGCAACAGTTTCCTAAAAGTATTATCCGTACACTACAGAATTGCACTGTGTTGCAAGAAGATGGGTTGGCATCAAAAATGATAAAGCAACTACTGAAGTCTTTGTGTCAACATTTACAAGAGTTAAAAGAGCTATTTTAAATACAAAATGCACTATATTTTGCAGTGTATATCACTATTTTTTATCGAGTAACAAAAAGTTTCACAGACCTTGGTCATCCCTATTTGATAGTGGTTTTCATTCAGTTTGAGTTTATTCAAATAAACAGAAATGTCTTCCTTAGAGGCTTTGGCATTTTTGGGCAGCAACACCTGAAACTGGTCTATGAATTCCTGCAAAAAGCAGAGACAGCAAGAGAACAATGTTAGAAGGCAATTCACAAATTTAGAGTTTTATCTAGATTTCTAAAATTAAGCCAAGACATTTAAGCTATAGGGGTTTGAAAGTACTTATTCCTCACTTGGAATTGAGCTATTTTGTTCCTGCTCTGTAAAACACAGACTTCATTCAGCCTCCAGTTAGCAGTAAATATCACCTATATGTGATCTATAAAGCTACACACACAAATTATTTTATAGAAAACTAATTCACATACGGAGACAGTAACGTGCAGAACTGATTGCTTAATACAGCACTTGGAATGTTTTCTCTTCATGCCACAAGTAGAACCACTGACTCACACAATAGCTTAGACTAAAACCTGTCACCGTCCTGGCTCTGCCAAAACTACAATGAATTTTTACAGTTCATCCCAAGCTTCATATGAAGAGAGACACAAGAGACACTGAGGAAATGTGTGTTTTTCCTAAAAGAGCAGGTATTTCTGAAAGCATAATCCACTTCCACATACCTGGAATGTGTATTTGGCACTGTAACCAGATCTTCTGATTCGCACAGTTTCTAGCATGCCAGTGTATCTTAACTGTTGAAGCACCAAACTTTCATCAAAAAGCATCTCTTCCTGAAAAAGATCAGCAGTCAAGAGCTAGTAAGTGCCTGAAGAGTCCTGTTTCCATCTGGCAGAAAAAGCACATTCTCTTTTCACACCCTGGTGAAAACATTCGTACAGACTGACAGCGACCAAGTCGAAAGCGATATATTACAGGCTAGAAGACTTAGATCCTCAGCACTCAGATCCATTCGGCTCTTAAGGTTGTCTTACCTTCTCAGCATTGGAACGGATGCAGCGGATGAAGAACGGCTCAGCTTTACCCAGTGTCTCCAGTAACTTGTTAAGTGAAGTCTGAAATGAAATATTCAGAAACACATATATATGTTATATCTATATACAAATCCTTTTTCATCCAATACAGAGGTTCCCCATATATCTGTAGAGCAGGTCCCTGTATTTGTTTGTACCTGTTCTCAAGATAACAAAGAGTGAGCTTTGCTCCTGCTGTTACAATAAGGCCAGATGTGCATACAGGGATGAGGCTGACTGTACAGAGAACTAATACATTTCATAGCATTAAGGGTGGTCTCTAAATGTGATCTAACTCTACTCAAGTAACAAACCCTACTTCAAACGGATCCCAAGAATAAAAACAGTGTTGTTTTGCAAGCAAAAGCAGGGTAGATCGGAGCAGGATGGTCCATTCCCATGAGGTCAGGATGCATCCAGAGGCTGTACCACCCCATCAGTCACCCACCTGGAACTGCGCGCTTATGCTGGGGGGCTTCTTCTTCTTGTGTAAGTGCAAGAGGGATTTTGTGGTTCGGTCATGCAGAGTCATGCTCATTATAAGCTTCAGAGATTTGGAATCCAGCAGGTTCTAGAAGAAAGTTTTCATAATCAACAAAGTGTAAGTCTCTTCACCGCAGGGGAAATATTTCTGTCTGCATCAAAGTGAGTAAGAATGAAGCCAACTACCTAGAGCTCCACATCCAATGACATGTTACACTTCATGGCTATTTCGACCAAAGCATCTTCTTAAGAGTGAAGCTTTTCCATTGCCCCATCCAAGGGTGTAAGGTGACTTACAGAATCCCTGTGTTTGCCTTCAATGACTTGATCAGAACTGGTTTTATATATTTTTGGCATTTCTAGTCTAATTAAACAGATGCCAGTTCATAATTTTTTCTTGTTCAGTAATTCTTATAAAGGTGAACATTTACCTATTCTTTAGATTGTCAAAAAGGACATTTTAAAGGATAAGTGATACAATTTCCCTATACTATGAAACAGTAGTTTCTGAAGTAAGTTCTATCAATCAAAATAAATCTTCACAATGAAAAAAAAAAACACACAACTAAAGACAAGAAATCTAAATTTACTGAATAACTTTACCTTGGGAATGATCTGCTTTTGTTTGATACCTCTACTTTTCCTGTTAAAATATTAAAGATCATTTATGAAAAATAATACATGATTTTTAGTTATTTCAGCAAGCCATAAGTTGATGCAGTTTATGAGGCAAGATGAAGGATAGAAGAAAATTAGCACAAGAGCACCAGGGTGTGTTCATGCACGTCTCTGACCACTGATCAATGCAAAAAATGCAAACTGCTTCGCAACAAGTTTTGTATTCTTTTTAAATAAACTCTGTAGGTATTGGAAGCTTTTAAAAGTGAAACATTTTCTCCAAACTTAAAGCTATTAAAAACTGCACTGTTGCACAGACTATTTTTGTGCAAGTTATGCTATTTAGCGAACTGTACAGTCATCAAACCCTCGTCATAATAATGATTCAGAAGTTATTGCTGTTTCACCAGAGCCCCTGTGAAAGCACTTAACTGCTCACGGAAGGACAATACATGCCCCAGCGCTCCCCTTACGAATCCTGATACGTCTGAGATCATCCCCAGACCCTCCTGGGGCACCACAAACCTCCGGCCCAGCTCTCACCCACACGCAGACAGTGAACTAGAAGCGGAAGCTCTCAGGAACAAGGCTGTGGCTCACATCCTCTGAATTCTAAGCACATTAACTCCATCAGGTAAGGCATGTTCCAGCTCCGTGCCACCCAATTTACTTACTTATTACACAACAGACCACAGATTGACTTTCTACACACACAGAGCTGTGCACACATAAGAAGTCTTAACCCAGGGCCTGGGTTAAGTCAGCATTAGCACCCTGAATTTCAGGAAACCATTAGTTGTAACTTATGAGAGATTTCATAGCTGAAAGTTTTGCAACAAGCTCCTACTACACACTTGCGTTTTGCAGCAAGTTTACATGTAAAGTAGGTTTAACTTTCAGCTAATGCAATGAAGCAACAAAGCATTCTCTATAGCCTTTATATTTTTTAGAATTAATTCTTTTCTTCTGAATTGTCTTGTATAGTTTTTTGCAGAAGGCAAACTAGGGACAAGTCTATTTCATTTTTTTATGGACTAGAATAACTGCTTGGTTATTGTTGCACTTTCAAAGCAATACCTAGAGCACCAGAACTCACATGAAGTGGGAGCGGTGTTGGAGTCGACTGAGTGACCGAAGCAGCTTACAGGGATCATCGCCCTGCCATGGAAGTCCTTTTATACTTGCGATGATTTGTTCATGCATGTCTCTAAAATGATTCACGGCAAAACAAAGATGGCAAACAAAGAATACACAGCCATGAGATAGGGGAGGAAAAAAGGAGTTAAACCACCAAGAGATCCCATCACCAAGTGTGCTCCAAACAGTAGCAGGTCAATCCCAGACTACTTTTTCCTGACCATGAATGATTCTGATGTCAGGGCAGCACTTTCTACTCTGTCAGTGCTCTAATATTTAATTACCAGGGTCTCATCCTAAACTTACTCTCTAATTCTATCTTTTAAAGTAAATTGTTGAGCCATCAATTCAGAAGTGAGAGTGAAATTTAGCAAAATGTATTTAATGTGCAAGGAACCTTTTTGTTAAGCTAAGTAGCCTTTTCCGAAAGATATGAGCTTCTTCATAATCAAGCTGTAAATATTTTTTTTATATAGATTTGGCTACTCAAATGAGACTGCTTAAGCAGACTTGCATCAGGAGAGTAAGTTAAAAACTAGCTATTACAAGAATGCTTGATAAAATGTTTTTGATTTCCATTTCAAGCTTATTCACACATTTAGCTTTTCAAAGTAAGCCTGGGATAGTCCCTAAGTCGTGGCAGATTCCATTAAGCATGCACCGTGCTTGTGAAGTGATGTGTCTTGGCACAGAACTTACCTTCTTTACTCTCCAGAGAGGCACAAACCAAAAATAACAGAAGCGTAAGAATCACTTCTGGCTGTTAGATACTCTCACCATTCTGAGCTGCTCACTGAGGCAGCAACATCATTACAGAGAGTTGCATGCTTCCCTTGGTACCTCTGAACGGTTTTGAATATCAAAATTTTGATTTATGATATCCCAAGGAAACTGATGCGTTACGCTACGACCAATCCTTTCACTCAAATTGTATCTTTAGTTCTTAGTTCCCACAAGTGAGACTGTCCAGAAGAAAGTAATTGTGAAGCAGCATGAAGTCACCACTTTAACTGTACTTCATGGCATCACTGTTACACAGAGCAGGCTCAGAAGGTCAGTCTGTCCAGGAATGTGCCTCCCTGGCCTTTAAGTGCAGGCCTATTTCTACTTACTTCTTGTTTTCATAAAAAGAAATGATGTCTTCAAAAGCATTTATATCGAAATCCTCAGAACAATCAAATGAGAAATCAAGCATTGAGCAGCTGCAAAAGGAACATGTATAAAACCTAAATACTCCATAGAAAGGCAAATATGCCTATAGAGAGCAGCATGCGGAGGCAGCTCGGCAGGATTTGTCCTGCCTCCTGATCATGTCAGAAGGCTGGAAAACCCACAAGTGCTCCTACAAATCCTTCAGTGACACAGAGCGGCTGCAGAGGAACACACAACGCTAAAAGCAACACATACAAAGTACAGACAGAGAACTCAAACACCCAGTGGTAAATGGAACTGAAACTACATCAGTTACATTTGGGAGTGCTAGGTCCTACATAAAATAAGCTAGAGAATTGTTTTGATAGTATTTAAAAGGCCAAACTAAACAAAACAGAAGAAATAAAACTTTCTATCCTTGTGGAAAGATCTAGTTGACATTTCATATATGAAAATGCAACTCAGCAATTTGGATCTTTTCCCTGATATGGGGTAAGTACGTATTTCTCACCGATAAACTTTTTCTAGTGGTGTATTTGATCTCTGGAGTTCTCCAAGGGGAACTCTGGGTCCTTGACGCACCACTCCTGTTAGGAAATAATCAACAGGTTAAATTTTGACAGAGATATGAGCATAACAGACAAAAAAACCCCACCAACTGTAACAAGCAAACTATCCAAGCACCTGGAGGTTCTGACTAGCCATAAAGCTAGACCGCTTTGTTTCTCAAACTCCCTACAACTAGAAAGTAAACTGCAGCTGCTCAGAAAAGCTTATCAAAATTAGTATTTAATCCCGAATACTCATTTGAAACTTCAGGGAGGTCTGAGATGATCAAAACTGGTGATAAGATGAGCAAGCATACGAGAACTAGTGATAATTTCCCCATCCTCTACAAACAGGACCTCAAATTTGGCACAGCCTGCTGGAAAGAGTGTGCTTATTGGAAGTCTCAATCTCAGATAAAACAGTGACAATCTCCTTGGTGCACCAATATTAAAGCCATTTTCAAGAGTCAGTTTTGTCCTTTGTGCCAAACCAAGATCACATCTGGATAAGGTTTTGCTGTAAAGTGGTTCTGTCAATGAGCACTAACCGACTGTAGAGTGTTTGAAAGCATTTCCATGTTTTCATACCGTACCTGCAGTCTTCTGAGCTCTCTGGCGTCCAGCTTCTGCAAAGACAGCCATGGCTCGAATGGCCGCCCGCAGAACTGCCCAGCGGAACACAGCCACGGGGTCCATTCCGATCAGCTCCCGAACATAAGCACTCTCACTGCTTCGGAGCAAAGCAACGATATCTGGCCTCATGTAATCCATGTTTTTCTCTCTGAAATCCTGCAAAACAGGAACATTGAACCACAGGATGCCAGGAAAGCTGTGCTTTGACCCAAGATGTTAATCACTGTTCAGAATAATTCATTATTCTAATAATTCTCCCTATAGTGAGTGTTGTCCTCAAGCCTAGACCACCACAAAAAAACATAAATCTAAATTACATCTGAGGACACACTTGACCCAGCCCATTCCCAGCAAATTTTCTACACAGTGACAAAAAAACTGTCAGAAAACTAAGAAAAAAAATTCTATGTTGCCATCAGATCTATCACCTACTTTTATCTGGTATTTAACTTTGCCAGCAAAGTGTCGAATAATAAAAGCAGGCTCCATCACTGGGGTTCCAACAAAAAACTTGTTCTCCTCATGCTGCTGTTTGAATTTTGCAAGCAGAGTTTGGTTGGTGGCATGTGGGAAACTAGGAAAACAAAACAAAAGAAGTCAGCTATTTTTCTCCAAATGTAGGTACGTTTATTGAGGTGACAGACTGAAGAACACCTATTGATCTTTGTGGAAAGCATTTTATTGTCCAAGATCTCTACACTTTGAGACTCACAGACCTGCTTTGCATATTAGAGGTGGGCTAAGTTTCCAGACCAAACCCAAACAGCTCCACACAGAGCAGAATATTCTGCGGTTTCAAGTGTCTGTCAATGCTTCCTCCCACCTCACCAGTCAAGTTTAGTCAGCACCATGTTAACTATTTACCACATTTGTTACTTAATGTCCCAAAGACTTACATATATGCTTTTTACTTTTGTGTTTTAGCATGGAATTACAATTAATGTGAAGGTTTTTAAGTCTGCTTAAGCCAAATTTCAATTTTAGCATCAATTTCAATCACCAGCACACTGGAGTCATTAGAAGCACCCTAGAGTACGGATCACAGTCGTAAGATGCTTTGCTTCCCGTAATATTCCTCTCCTTTTTAAAGCGCTGTTTCTCTGTTCCCTTCCACAGTCCTTCCCTCCTCCCTGCCACACAATTTTTTTCAGAAGATATTTGTTGCTTACTTGCTTTCTTCATCCAGAAGATAGAAAAGGCCAGTGGGCTTCTTGCTGATTAAGTGAATGCAGGCCACATTATCAGTATAGTCAATATTGTGCCAAGTGATCCCTTCACTCTTATACTCCTCCTGTGTAGCTCAAGAAAATTCCCTCATCAGTACAGTGCCCTGACCTTTGATGTCCCGTGGTCTAAGTGCTTAAAAGACATCCTTGAACAGCTACGGCAAGTTGCATTTGTTAGTTCAGGCAGCAGAAACAAAAATAAGAAACATTTATAAATAAGAACAGAACAGCAGGCATATTGGGTCAGATCAAAGGTCCACCCAGGCACGTCACTCACCAGCAGATGCTTGGGATAAAACTTTAAAAAACAAAACAGTGAAAAGAATGTTTTGCTGTGCCTTCCCAGCAATCGGCAGTCTATGAACTTGGAGTTAGATGGTACATCTACATCACTATATTAAAAGCCTAGGTAGACATCTATTGGAGGAATTTAACTCTGTTTTTCTCTTTCATAGTTCTTATATTATGAAAAATAAGAAATATTTAATAGCAAGTTCCAGAATTTCCAAATTGCACTGTCAGAGAAAATAACAGAAGTTTCAAAACAAGCAGTTAAGCCCTACACAACATCAACACCAGAACTTCCCTAAGGAAGCAACATACATCGCCTCGGTTCAGAAAATTTGGAGCTCTCTGACAAGAGAATACAAAGCTCCTCTGCTGAAATGACAACACATCAAATGCTCAACAGGAAAAGCTTCCCATTAAGATACAGAGCCAAAATATCAGTTCTTAATGCTGCAAATGCCCACAGGAAAAAAAAAAAAGAAAAAGATAAGGTACTAATGTAAAAAAAGATATTGCACAGAAAATTAACTCAATAAGTTCTGTGTTTAACAAAAGACAAAGAGCACCTCTCATTCTATATGATGATAAGCAATGGATTATTTTTAAGTAGGTAAGAATTCAGTCTGCCTACTGACAGAGTGCTCAGTGTGCATGCCACATTACACAACTGAAATGCCATTTTCCACATACAAAAAAGCCTTTCTTTAAAAAGATATAGAGATCCCCCCTGAGGGCCCTCATGCTGCAAGAGATACAGGAAATGGGTCATTCAAGGATTAAACTTATTTGGAAAAACGGCATTAGAAAAAAGAAAACAATGTAACTATTTACTCTAGTTAGCCTGGGCAGCCACCGCTGTCATAAGTGACAAACCAGGGACCTCAACATCATGTTTACATGTGAAGTTTGTATGCTTGGTAATTTTCTTTTCTTTAAATTGCTTGTTTAATATTATCTACGTGTTGTTGACAAAATACCACATATTACAGAATGACTTCTTTCTTCCAGTAGAGTGACCTGAGAATAAGGCTTTAGCATGAGCCAGAAAAAATAATCCAAATCTAGAGCAAAAAACCCCCAACCCTCAGTCTAGAGCCAGGATGTGTTAGCTCCTGCAGCACCCAAAGACGATACCATCTGCAAACAAGTAAATTAACATATGCCAGTAATATCAGGATTTCAGAACTACTGCCAATATCAACACACAGTTGGGTCCCCTAAATGCAGTCAGGTGGGAGAAACAACAAAGACTGGTTATTAAATATTTACAAACTGACAAAAATAAGAGAAAGTGTTTCCCAACCATTGAAACAAAACAAAAACCTGAAACAAAACACCTCACCTACCATTAAAAAAAAACACCACCAAACCCACCAAAAAACCCTGAAGCCAACACCTCACCTACAGACTTTCAATCTCCAAGTTTACGGTTTCATCTGACTCCTGTCTGGGGCTGCCTGAATCTCCCTTTTAGTTTCTTGCAGTCAAACAGAAACTTAATGCTTGCCCTCTGAAGAAAGGCTCTGCTATCATTAGTACATGGAAAGCACAGCTACAAACTTCAATCAATAACAAGCAATAATGAAACAAGAAATTAAAAAAAATAAGACTTTTGGAAATACATTCAAGCAATCATAAAAATTATGCTATTGGGTTTTGCAGAACAGTGGCTAAGTTTGCATAAGATGCAAGCACTTGATAAAAAAAAAAGGTTTTGTTTCAGTAACTCAATTTTCTTACCTGTTCCAATTTGAAAATATGCTGATTGAAATAATACTGAAGCTGCTCATTTGCATAATTTATACAGAACTGTTCAAAACTGTTGGTTTCAAAGTCTTCAAATCCAAAAATATCAAGTACACCAATGGACAAACACTAAAAGAAGATGTGGAAATGTAGTTAAGCAACCTGTCAGACAGCAACTTAGCCCCCAACAGCTACCTACTGCAGAGAGTGATGTAGTGTATACGAATAGATTTTAAAATATTTAACAGTTATGTCTGTTGTGAAAACAGAGATGATTAAATTTAAAAGTTTACCATGGACTTCAGAAGAATCAAAACTTTCCTAGATCTCTAGCACTGTCTGTCAGCTCTAAACACACAACTGTCTACAGAGACTTGTTTTTGTGAGAAACTTACTGTAACAGATTCCTCCATGTCCTTCTTATTAAGGAGCGCATGATTGATCCGCAGAACAATCCAGTCAAACAGAGCACTGTACAAGGACTTTGCCATTGAATCACGAGCTGTTATTGCCTGCAGATGAAACAATGTCCAGAACTTTATTTTAAAAAAACACATTTCTATTTCAGACCGGTGTCACTCAAAGGTTACAAGCCTACCAGAGAAAAATAGAAATAAAGTTTTCCTTTAATGCTAACTTCTCTCTTTCCAGACATCCCTCACTACACGTGGAAGCACACCATATTAGCTTGTTTCATCAAAATAAGCAAGTTTCAATTATTTAAAATCATTCTACTAATGGTTTTTTACTCACCTCATTGAGACTATATGGCAAAATAAGCTTATCATTAGCAGTCACAGTTTTTCTTTTTGTTAGCACCTCTACTAGAACTTCTCGTTTAACCTTCAAAACAAGAACAAGAGTTACTGTCATGCTCAAGCCCCCAAGTGAGTAAGCTGATAGCAACAGGAGACATTACAATTGCCTCAGAGAAGCCCAAGCTCTTTGATAACAGCTACATTTATTATTCATCAACAGCTTTACAAGTTCTTCAACTTCTTCAAATTACTCTCAACTTAGATTAATTCAGATGATTCACTATGATGGCAAACAACACATCTCCACTAAATTTATTCCTGCTCATCTCTATGATTATTAAGTAAATAAATTCTATTTCCATGCTATGGGCTATACTCTACCACTAATCACACTGATTTCACTAATTTTATCCATTTTCCCTCCCATAAAATAATTGTTGTGGAAGTATCATAAGCCACATCTAGATACAGCAAACTGAGCAACAAGATATTCAAGTAAAATGCTGACAGAGTATGACAAAAAGATCTATCAAACGTCAGAGCTAAAGAGAAATACTCTACTTTCAAAAGCTGGGAAAGAATGTCCAAGACTTCAGGAGGTCCTACGTCCAACCCTTCATCACGACCTGTAGCTTTCTTCTTGTATGTAACGTTGCCCAAATAAAGAATAGCTGAAAGTATTGAAAAAATCCTAAGGAAGAAAAATTAAATTTTATAAGAATTTGTCTTATAAGGTCATTGAAACAGGTTAGCAACTTAATTCTACTTCAAGAATTTGTCTGTGAGCCCTCAAATACTCAGCTCTCCTTGCTTCCTACCAGACTAAATTTGATGCCAACACATATACAGTTTATCGCAGCTCATGAACATTAACTGGCTATGGGTAACAAAAGCTACAAGGATTCTACTTACTGTTTCTTTGTTGCTGAAAGGAAGCCAACCATCTCCATGGCTTGTTTTAATCTTTCAAAGTCATGTTTGAGATCTTCCCCATCTTCAATTTTCAAGTTATGCTGTGCATAGAGATCCATAATTAACAGCAAAGAACGAGTCCAAACATCACAAGAAAACAAGTATAATCTTTCAACTTTAGCACACCAGATAGACACCACTTACCAATCCGTCACAGATTACCTGATTGAGGTAGAAATAATCTTCAGGTTGCTTGAGGTGAAATTCTTTACGCTCTTCCTCATTGACTCCAAGTAGTAAATAATAAAAGACATGGTAGTTCCTAAAAAGTCAACACATTTCTTTCATGAAAAGATAATGATTTTTCTTTTATTCTATATACTTTAAATGCTCTTAAACTCTTGCGATGATTATGCTTGTGTTAGTAAACTGTACTAATCACTTACCTTTCGTCTTTTTCTTGAGAAACTAGACGAGATTTTTCAAGCAGGTATTTTTCAACAACAGCCCTGAAGAGCCATAAAAAATGAAAAAAGCATAAGGGCAAAAGAAAAAAAACTCACAAAAAAAAGCAGACAACAACTGCCAATAGAGTTCAAATAATTAAATCTGTACTAGAATACACAAGAAAATAGCTTAGTCACTATCTCAAATCTAAAACAAAAATTCTGTGTGTGCTATATTGTAATTGAAACAAAGACAAATACCCAAGAAACACCTATCTTTAGTGCATGGCTTTAGCAGACACAACTGGGGAGAGGCAGACAAAGCTAGGAACGTGTTGATGAAAAACTGTAAGCAGAAAGAAGATATGTAGGGTGCTAACTATCTACTCTAAGATTAACAGTTATCTGGCCAGGAATGCAAAGACTACAAGACCCCCCAAAATATACTTGATAACTGTTTGATTTCTAATCTAACAAATGTGCTAGATTTTTATGACAGCATATATGTCAGCATAAAACGGAAGGCAGTCAGAAAACCCCTTACACCGTGACAAATTAATCTCCTAAATAATAATAATCTTAACTCCTTGACACGGGATACAATGAATGAGGCCAAAATTTGAGCAACTTTTTCTCATGCTGAAGTCAAAACAAGTGTATTTGAACCACACCAATCTCCTGAGCTAGTGCAACTTCATCTGAAAAGATGCCAATTTTTTTCAGGAAAACAGTCACAGCAAATGTGGTACAGAGTTCCTGGTCATTTATGTTATTGTCATTTTCTAAACTGCAAACATGAACAAGACTTAAAGGACAGACACTGGAGCACAAGAGTCAGTGACACTGGTGACACTCCACAGCACAGCAAGCTTCAGGCATAATTCTACACCAATATTATGTGTTACAGCATTGCACCTCAACTAGCACAGGTACATCTTGACACTGTGTAACATACTGCTGCAAATGTTGCACATAGAAGTGTTAAAAATTAAAGATGCATTTTACAAAGCAAGATCTGAAAGAAATTATTTTTATGACATGATGTTACGCAAGTAGCTACACAAGTATCTGCACACAAATTACTAATGTCACAGAAAAATTTTGAAGAAAATTCTTCACTTGAAGTGAATGTGCCTGCTACCAAAGAAGAGTGAATCATCTTTGAATCGTTTTGAGGGACTGCAGTAATATGACATTATAGCATCTGCTACGGGGTGAAAAAGCCTATGGGAAAAGGCCTTCATTGAACATGAATCTAAAAATGCTGCAGTCAAATTATTAACCTGAGAAGGTTGTACAGGAAAGTAAGAAAATTATGCGTCACTTGATTATTCCACAAAGCTCAGGGAGTCTTGAAAACTCCTCATCAGCAAGCTATTCTCACGAGAAGAGCCTCAATAAGGCAGCATTTTATACACAACAGTTTTTTCACCCATTCCTAAAAGCACAGAGATCAACCCCAGAAGAATCCCATACTGTACTTACCCTCGGACAATCCCATTCTCTAAATAGTTGACTTGAATAAACTTTCCAAAACGACTGGAGTTATTGTTATGTGCTGTTTTTGCATTTCCAAATGCCTGTAATAAAGGATAATGGGTTAATTTTCAATTAAACAAAATATGTCACACAACTTTTCAGGCTATTTTGCTCAGTCTCCCGTTAGCCTGAAGCATAAACTCAAAATATTATGGGAGTGGCAGCACACAGACATTGAAAAGGCAGTTTAGGAAGCCTCCGCTGTTCCTTACAGATCTATATACATTTATTATTTGCCCATGCAATAATATTTGAGGGACAGAGAGAGCAGAATAATACATTTAGATACTTCTAAGAGTACAGGAAAGGTAATCACCGGTAGAGAGTGCAAATCAGCCTCAATCACTAACAGTTATGACCTTAGAAAGGATACTCAGGAGGAAGGAGGCAGCACAATTACCATGAAATTGCCTCTCCCATACAAAAGCCACAAACTACGTCTTATTCCCTGACGTATTGCTCCCACTCAAAAATACCACAATAAACACAATTTTTCTTTAAGTGAGAACAGAACATTAGGATCTCATTTACAGAGTTAGCCTAGAAATTTTCAAAGTTGTGTATTCAAAAAACTGGAAAAAGACAAACAGAAAGACTTTGGTTTACAGAACCACATCCCACTCATTGGCCAGCTCACTGCTGCAGGACACAAAAATGCAGCTTTATTAGGAGGCATTAGGAAAGAGGAAAAAACAGGTATGGCAAATATTCCAAGTGCACATCTTTAATACTCTTGCTTGTGAGCTCTCTGATAGCTTGTGAGCTTGTATTGTGAGCTCTCTGATAGCTGCTAGTACAGACACTGCACAAAATATCCTCTGCATGAACCACACTTGTGAACTATAAAGATAAACTTATTACAACTGAAAGTCCAGTAGAATTAATTATTGGGAATGTCCCTAACTTCATCAACTCTTAACTATATGTTCTTCGGTTAAGAGAAACTTGTCATCCTTCTGACATGCTGGAGGCAATCCAGCATATAGAAAAGAAACCCTGTGTAAAATGCAATTGTTTGGAAAAAAAACACTGCTCGGTGTAGACTATCACCAACAATTCCTGCCACAGATATTTCCTCTTAAAGCTCCAAGCAATTAAGGCCTCCATTAGGAAATCCGCCTCCCCTAATATAGAACATTTGTGGAATGAATTCACAAAAATGCCCCCTTCTTCCTCCACACACTCACATCCGGAGAGTGATGGACATGTGAATACTGTATACAACACAGAACTAAACTGTTTATACATAAAACCTCCCGATTATGGTGTCTATCCTAGGGGAGTGCTGTTTTCATGACAGACACATTGTTTGTATATTAAACTCTTCTTTTTTTTTTTTCTTTTTTTTTCCAAACTACCTTGAGGGTTGCAGCTGCACTGCAGTAGGACACCTGGATCACTGTTTCCAAAACATGTTCTCAAAGCTCTCTAATAAGTAGATTTCTACTGCCAGCTGCCCAGTGTTCAGAGAATCCAAGAAACTTCTTAGAAGCTGGGAGAATGTCCATAATTTTTCAGACAACTGTTATTTCAGAGCTAAAGGAATAAGCTTATGGAGCTTTTCCTGTGCAGGGTGAAAGCCCACAGGGTGATTCTGCTGTAACTTCAGAAGAGTCAAGGGGTCTCTAAAGGGAGAGCATTTGTGCCCAGCAGCACCTGTAGAATTAGATATTGGGAATGTCCTTAACTTTATCAACTCTTAACTATGTGTTCTTAGGTTAAGAGAAACTTACCATCCTTCCTTATAGTTTTTTTAGAGCCCATTTTGCATACACAGCTTATTAACGTATGTATAAAATCCTGGTAGAACTCCTTACAGTTACCAAACAGCACCAGACCAAAAGTCCTGTATCATCAACCCAGCAAATTGGCTGCTTCCTTAAATCAGAAGCCCACTCCTCTGCCGCCGACAGCGGCTCAGCCGTGGCTCTCTGCAGAACACCGTCCAGCTCCTCAATTAATGCATTAACAAATCTCTTGTAGTGAGCCTTCCCAAGCAGCAGAACAGCGGACTTGCAAATCAATCCTGCAAGAACTTCTTTTTGGCAAGTTTCCTAACTTAAGCCACCAGTTAACTGTCAGTTTACTTGTTATATTACAGAAACCAAACCACAACATAGCTACATTTATCACATTATTTTTTAATAAATATTTTGGCATTATGGAGTTAAGAAATCCCATAACCCAGCTTCCTGAAAAACTTTTCTTAGTGATTACTCATGTAAGCAATGAATACAGTTTAAAACTAAAAGCTTTTATGATCTCATGTGTCTGGAATTTAGTCAAAGCATACAGCAAATTCTTAAAAGCTGACCTAATATTATCAGTTTTTAGGAAAGTTTTCATGTACTGAATGGTTCTCTCATAAAAGCCTTTAACATCTACAACCTTTTAAAGAACATTCCAAGTCGCTTAACATTTTGAGTGGGGAATATTTTTTGTTGGTAACATTTAACTTTAAACTCTAATCACTGCTACCACATTCTTCAGTATACTCTGATAAGTTAACCATTTAAGAAGTGACACTCCTGCCTAAAATCAGAAAGGTGCAAAATTTTGAAATGTTAAATATTTTTATATTTAGCAGTTAGATCTCTTTAAGCTACTTCAGCCTTATCCTGCAGAAAAAGGATTACAGATAAGAATTCAGCTCCATTATTACCTACCCATTGCTCTGCAAGGAAAGCATCTTCCATGAACAATTCTAGCCAGATACACTACACACAGCTCAAATTCAACTGAAGTAACTCCCTGGTTTGCCTTTATAGACAGCAACCTTTACAAAATAAGCTCAGAAGACAAGAGGAGACAAAAGACTATTTATTTAAGCTAAAGAGAAATAATAATCTATATAACCAAATCCATTAACTGCTTTCCCTTGTGAGTCCATGAGGAGACAGATAAAAATGAAAAACTAAAACTAAACCTCTCCAATGCAGAACACTGACTGTATAAAAAGAGTGAGAGTCAAAAATAGCAGACCAAGGCCAGCAGGAATCAGAGCTGGGATAGCCTATTCTGGGAGTCAGGAAGTCATCCAACCCATCCTCTTACCTTGTAATGCAAGAAGCATAAACCGGTCTCTGCTACTCAAAAGTCCTACTGCAGCAACAGCTTTAAAAGTACTCAGAAAAAAAAGCCAAATTCTCCTTTTATTTGCTGTAAAAAGAAAACACAAAACCACACATGTGCTCCTTTCGTCCACCTCAGGAACACGACTGAAAATTTCATAAGAATTGCCAAAATCTAAAAAAAAAAAAAAAAAAGCTATCAGAGTTTCTCTATAAACCACTCTAAGCCACGGCAGAAGCATCACTGCACAGACCCATCTTTTAATGGGCCAAATGACATCGAAGACTCAAAATACACACCCTGGGAGAGGAAAAGACCGCTTCGAAGTCGAGCTCACTTTTGTACCAGTCTTAACAAACAGGCTGCAAAATATCCACTCATTAACACAGATGCTGGAGCATTCGGGGTAATTTTGCAACCCTGTATGATGTCCCAGGGAAGTCTAAACAATCCACATAAGACTGTATTAAGGACAAGGTGATTTTTTTCCCCCAAGAGATGTGATGTGTGCAGCCAGGAAAAGCACGCAACAACACTCCTCTACCAAAAAAAAACGCTAGTAACATAAAAGGAAGTTCCATTCCTCCTCTGATTATAAGTCTTAAAACAAACACATGCAGATAATAGCCTCAAAACAACTACTTTCCCTTAAATAGAACAGGCTACACCCACTAAATATATACGCAGACTTCTATGGCAAATACAAATGAAAACCAGAGCTGAAGCACCACTCAGCTTAAGTCCATCTTATACCAAAACCACAAGCACAATGGGACTGTAATAAAGAAAATAGAGCTGACAGCAAATTGCTTTACTCTTTTTTTCCATGGAATGGTAAAGCATAGAAGTTTACTTTCTGCAATGAAATTTAACAAGCTTCTTAATACGCCGAGTTCTAGAAAATCTCATTCCCACCACCACCTGATTGCACTGTTAATACTAATTCATATTTACAACTGCCTTCTTTAGAAGGCCACTCAATGAATGCTTCCTGTTGGACTTTCCATTTTATTTGGGCCTTAATTCTTTCCAAACAATGATTCAGAGCTATTAAGAAATTTGCAAGAACCCATCCAAGTGGCAATAAGCGATGCTTTTCAAAATAATACATGAAAAAATTATCACAACCCCTGTATTTCCATCTGTTCTACCTCACCCTAGCTTCCGTTTCAGAGACGGATGAACTTTCAACACACCAAGAAAATTACTTCTGTAATAAAGGGAGGATACTAAGGGTTACAATTTAACCATTGACAAAAAGCCAACAGCTTTGTTGCCAGAAGAGGAGGATTCAATTCCCTCTTACTATGTCCCTCACCACAGGCTCCCATCCCCTTGCTCAGTTTACTAAATTAATTGGCTTGAAGAATCCAATAAATTAATTTTAAGTCTCCAAAATAAGTTGAGAGTCTTACATTGTACACTGTGCATTTTGTATCTGAAGCGTGTGTTTTAAGAGATTTTTCCCTAATAAAAGGAAAATATAAATGTCTTGGAATCTTTGCAACTGTGCATAGAAAGGTTTAATTCTCTTGTTCAAGACTTCACAAAACAAATAAAGTTTTGATTCACTATTGCCATTTTGACTCAAATAATAGTTCCCAATTGTAAATTCCTTCTTAGGCCCTTAACCATAAGTAACCTCAACTTGACAGTCAACACAAGAAGGCAAAACTGCAAGTCAGGGAACTATACTTTAATCACTAAATTTAGAAGAGGATGAAAAAGCAGGAGTATCTTAAAACAGAGCCTATCTTTATCTTCCTACCAGTTTTAAAGAAACTGCTCGTCTCTATGTAAGATCTATGTTAGCTTACAATTAAAAAACATCAAGTCCGAGAGCGATTCCTATACAGCTACGGCAACTCATGAGAGATATTCATGGTATCTCTCATGAATCATTAAAAACCAGCAGAAAACACAGCTTTAGGTTGTGTGGAAGCCTCACTGTCCTGTGGAAGCTGCCACCCTTTCAGTCTCTTTCTCTAGAAAGCTGCAAGCAGTGCTAAATGTCATCAGAAGGGGTGGAAGTTACCTCTTCCCAACAAGGAATCTTATAAACAACTCGGACTCTGGTGCTGAGATTGAGCAAGAAGCATTTGAGGATTAGAAACTAACCCCGACCAGCTTTCCTTTCACTAGAGCATGTGACAGCAATTTGATTTTTAACTACACTGTCTCAGTACCATGTATTCCATTTCTCAGGTGTTTGAGAAGGAAATAAAACAAGCAACATTTAAGGGCAAATCTCCTTTCATAGTACAGCTGTAACTCTGTTCTTCAAAGTCTAGAAATTGAGAACAAGGAGCTAAAATATTAAAAATAGCTTACATCCAAATTAGTTACATTTGAACAGAGATTAGTTACCCAACACAGCAACAGGACTCAGGAAGAAATATGTTTCCAAGTTCACTAAATATGCGATGATAAAATTTTGAATCCATCTCCACACCACACTAGCAGTGTTCACCTCCCTGTGCTAGAAATGTTTGCTTTAGCTCCTTGAACAAAAGTTCAACCTATAAACAGAAAAATTTTACTTAGGTGTCAGGAAAATAGGAGGTCATTAAAAAGAGGAAGTTCTGACCCAAAATGGAACCAGCTTCTACATCATGAAGTCAGGGAAGCAGACTTCAGTCAAAAAGTACATCTTCATCTTTCATGGGGCCTCAAAATAAAACTTCAAAATTAAACAGAACATTCTCAAATAGTCTAGGCACACTACAAAACTGTTTGTGCAAAAAAAATCCCCTGAAACATCCATTTAAGAAAAATTCCCTTTTACTACTTCAGTTCCCTTAAGTAAAAACCCAAATGAGTCACCACAGTTGGATTTAGAAGTGACAAAGTCTAACAGAAGTCTGTCGTCAGTTTAACTTCCACAAAGCACAGTAAGCTTTCCACGCGTTCCTCCTCGAGACTGAGGTTTGACTTGGTTGGGTTTTTTTTTCTTTAAAAATCACACTCAGTGACGGGAGTCACACAAGAGCATCCATATTGGGGACCAGGGAAGCTTCACTGTCCCCTGAATCCACTCTGCAGTATCCAAAATAGAATAGTCTGATTTTACTTTGAAACCTACCATAACACCACTTTCTAATGTGCACTGATGTGATGTGAGCAGAGCAGTATCTTTGCACTACCTCAAATAGAGTTGTGCCAAAATCACAGGTACCCTAGTGATTTATTTCAGCCTGGACAAATCTCACCCTCTGCAAGTGCCAAAAAGGTTTCTTTCTCCATAATTTCAAGTCAACCAAAATACTTTTAACACAAAAGCATATATTCAATTCTGAAAGATGTTTTAGGATTCACATGTGCTTACAGTTTTTTATATGTAGTTGTCATAAGCCCCTTTATATTTTGCAATGTTTGGGAGGACAATCAATTACAAGTAATCAGTTGATTACTGTCAATTTGCAACTGACAAACACCCTCGAAGTAGAGTGAGAAGTTTGAGAATTTCAGAAAACAGCCTAACATTTTAGATAATACGTACTTCAACAGTTACGTTAGAACCCATTTGGCAAGTTTGCAAGCTAAGCCTTCACTCGGTCATCTATTTTTCTAGCAAGACTATTTTCTCATGAAATGCATTACTAAGTCTGAAGAAGCTGCAGCACTTCCACTTCAGTGGAAGTCTGATGAAGTTGCAGCACTTATGACAATGAATCTTACTGTAGAGAATCACAGATGTGTCTTTGTGAACACTCCTGGACATACACAGCATCTGCCTGTAACTCCAGCAAAGTTATTAATTTTAATTTTGAATCTGGGGATACGTATTTCTCATTCAGTAGGCAAAGCACAACACAAGATTTTACAACTCTACCTGGTGTGATAGAGCTCTATCACAGCTGGTAGACCAGGATCTGAAAGAGTTAATTTTATCACAGGCAGCAAGATCAGCTGATCAAACAGTGCTTTCCACAGTGACCCCTTCCTGTTTTCTGTTTAGCACTGCAAACTTGAACTCCAGCAACCAACAAACCTCAAGCAATTTTACTTCTTCTTTCAAGAAGCAGAAAGCAAGGCAAAAAAAAAAACTTGCATATATTCCTCATTCTTTACAGAAAAGCTTTCAAATCACATTTATAAATACATTTTAAAGTTTAACTCCATTGCTTTTTCACATTTTACTAAAAGCTAAAAGAAAAAAGTTGCCTTTTTTTTTTTTTTTAAATGAAAGTGTTGTTACATTTGAGATTATTTAAACCTAAAAATCACAATGGCCATGTTCAAGCTCCTTGCTGTTGCAGATTTTAATATGGGTGACCATTACACCCATGGAAGCTTTCAGAGTTTTTCCTTTCAGATGTGAGAGTAAAAGGAAGAGGCTGAAGTCTAAAGGATCAGCTTAAGTTTGTCCTGCCCTTACCTAACACAAGACCAGCTGTGGCCCTTCTCACACATGTAGTTTTGCTTTCTGTTAGTGCGAGGCAGTTTGGGCTTTTTATTCCTACACCATTTCTTTCTCCCTAACTAACAATGTTGCTCTCTTCAAAACAAACAGTTGTAGAAAGGAAATAACTCCCTCAAAAAGGGAGTTCATAAAAATGCTGCAGGACATGCTTACTCACAAAGGCATGATTACACTAAACAGTTTCAGTGGAACAACGTTTTTAGGAAAACATTTACTTACGATTTGATTCAAATACCATCAAAACTTTAAGATGGAAAACACAGGTAACCTCTGTCCCAGAATATTAGTGTTCAGTGGTGGAAAGTTAAGTCAAATATAAATTAAAAGCAACAGGAAGTCAACTGAACGGAAGAATGAATTAAGGAAAATCAATTAGAAGCAGTCAAGCAACACAGCCAAATACCAAGGCAGCCCAGTGATGTTTAAAGCCCAGACCAAGTAGGTGACTCAAAAGTAGTATTCAACAGCAGTTATTTGACGTTTTCAAGAAACTATTTTCACAGAAGGCAATTTTAGCATAAATTTACCTCCAGAACTGGTCCAGCTCCTAGAATGGTTCTCTCCACACCACTTGCGTACCCTTTCTGGCTCAGCGCCGTGAGACAGTGAATTAAGAAGTTTGTGCTTTGAGTTTTTCCAGACCCACTTTCACCTGATATAACTATGCACTGATTAACATGTTTTTTAAGCATTGTGTGATAAGCAACATCAGCAATGGCAAAAATATGAGGCTCCAGCTTCCCAAGCTGATGATTCTCATACATCTTGACATATTTGGGATTATAAATGGGCAGGAACTTGAAGGGGTTAATTGCAATCAAAATACTTCCTGCATAAGTATAAATTTTGTGTTTTAGAAAGCGACATTTGAGGTTCTCTAGGAGCGTTGTCTCTGTTAAGTTGGGGAGATTGCACAAGTCATCAAAGTCCTCCTGATGCCATGGAAGAAAACCTCTTTCGACCAATCGTCGAGCATCTGTCTCCTTGGAAAGCAACTGCATCTGGACGTATTTGATGGTCCCATCAGTGTTCCTCTCTTGTAAAAGAAAGTAGTACCCATCCTTTTGTGGATGCTCATCCTGAGCACGACGAGGCCAAAGTAAAACCCTATGAACAGGAGAATCATTTAAATCAAGTACCCATTCTTCACCACCCGATTCTTTCACTTCCACGAGCACATAATGTTTTGAGACATCCAAGTTTAAGATATTAATCACATCCTTGATGACATCTGAAGACGTGCTGTCCTTGGTTGCTGTCACTTTGCAGCAGGGAGCAGTTTCTGTTGAGAGTTGGGGGTAAATATGAAGATCATAGGCTGCCTTTGCCTGGCAAACTGCACTGTCAGCATCTTTTAAACTCATTCTGCCCCCAAATGGGCTTTAGTCTTCCACCTCTGCTTAATGTGCAGTGCCCATCGTCTAAAAAAAAAAAAATAAAAATTCAGATGTTAAAAAAAAGCGTGTACAAATGTTACCAAGATATTCTGGTGGGAGGTAGGGCTTGAAACTAGACGATCTTAAAGGTCCATTCTAAGATTCTATACAATATGATCATTTTCTAGCACATGACAATGAAGTTATTTAATAGTCAAATTACTAAAGAACAAATACACTACTGATGCACATCAGTGATATTATTTCAGTCTATTTAGCCCATCCCATGGAGTGGACAACTGCCACAACATCAACCCTCTTTCTACTTTTCCTTCTATTCCCATGTCATCCCTATCTCCCTGTTACGCAATACAAGCATTCATCAGCCACAAAGCAAACTGAACTGGGATAAATGTCCAAATTCAAACTTCCTGGTTTCCCCAGGTTAGTTTTAACCCAGATAATTTCCCTGACCTGGTTCACTGTATAACTGCACAAACATTTATTCATCCTCCCACACATCCCTTCCTTAAAGCTGCACAAGCAGCTTGAGGTAGAAACAGCATTTGATCACTTCTGAAATCAGCAGCGACAGTTTCGAGCAGCCATGAACCATGGCAGAAGGAGCAGTGCACAGCTGCAGGGAGTTAGACAGTTCTGACACCGTGATCCATGCATTTTTTTTTCCTATTTCCTCCAACTGAGCTCTTTTCATGAAAGGTACACAATGGGTACAGTATTTACCCCCACTCAGCTTCAAGGAAAGATAGCTGACCAGGGCAAACATTGCTGTCACCTCCTTCTAACCCTGCACACCATAGTGATTTCTTGAACATGCCTAATTTACCCAGGCGAGGGACTGCTAGCTTCACTTGAGTGAACCACATCCTTGCTACAGAAAGGTTTGAATGTGCTTTTTATCTTCCATCTTAGGCAGAGTAAGATTAGTCTTATGGCAACTACTTTTCAGTTCAGCTAACAAGATCCCAAATAACCCATTTCATTCACAAACTTTTATAACTCTTTCCTGCCTGGGTTTCAAGAACCTCATCCATGAATCTCCAAAAATCATTCATTGTGATTGCTTTTTCCTCCTTTCAGCCGTGGTGCAGGGCAGCAACCTAACTTCAAGCTAACATTAACCTCACGGAAGTCAACCTCCTCCTTATGGCCAAGTTCAAAGACTCAGATTTTTGTGTCTCACACTCTGTGCCTTTGCCAGTGATTTTTCTCTCCACTGCACCTTGGTACACCCAGATCACCAGGACTAACTCTGCTTACATTGCTTTAGTTCAACAGTTTCTAGTAGTAAAAGGAAAAGAATAATGAAGTATCCCCTTTGTTTTAACAGTCTGTAAAACGTCATGCTCAGAATACCAGCTTAATATTTTTCAAGAACAGACTGTTCTAATTATACACTTACATGCTGAATATACATATTAAAAAAAAAAAAAAGGCAGAGAAATGGCAATTCTCTTTGCTTTTTGCCACTAAACAACTGCACAGGAACTTGCATAAGGCCACAGAGATCAATCATTTCAAATTAAAATCAGTAGAGTTGGAAGCATTTAGCTGCCACTTCCACTGCAAGTAATGAATCACTTCACAGTAACATATGACATAGTTCTTCCTCATGCACAGCCTCAGAGTAGAGAAGTGTGCTTTAAGGGAACTCTGAATACTAAGCTTACAGAAGACATTGTTATGCAAGCTGGATCATTTCTAGTGGCTACTCATCAAAAGGAAGGCTGAGCAAGCCACAGAGAGCAAGACAAACCACAGCACATCTCTAGTCAAGCTCTGTGATCCCTCTGAGAATGTCAAATTTCATTCTTCATTCATTAAGCAGAGCTTATTGCAAGACCTTGGTCATACAGAAGAACGGACTGGTGAGCTCAAAGTTTCCTCTCCATATCCTGTAATTATCACTGACCAGTGGCTAGTAACTCTGAAGTAGTTATACAAAATGTAAAGCATTCTTCATCAAGCTCAAACACCTCAACACACAGCAGAATCTACAACAAACTGCTGCTCATGGGGAAGATGAATCTGGAGCACAGACAGAAAAAAAGAACAAGAGTGACCATTTTCCTCTGAAGTTAGCCAGGCAGTTCAAGGGAGACAGTCTTGTGCAGACTTCCTTTTTTTTTTTCCCCAGCAATTAGTTTCAGACACACAGTCTGGTATGATAGAGGAAGTCCCCTCAGTAAGCATTTTCACCAAAACTGCACCCTAAGAAGCGTGGCACCAACTTTTTGAGCTCATAGAAAAGCTGAGTCTAGGTGCTGACCTCTGACTTTATGAATATACATTTCCTAAGCTCATCTCATGTTAGCTACCAAAATATATCTGGTACGTTGCTCAAGCCTCCCATATCACACTTTCTAAAGAGGAAACTGGAACACAGATGGCCTCTTCACTACCGGTGAAAAACCCAGGCCAATTTTAGCAAGCAGCAATGCGATGGCTGGTACTGTCTGCTCAGGTGTGTCTGACTGAAAAACTAGAAAGAGAACAACCTCTCATCCTGAAGACAGATTTCCGACAAAGCAACAAAGACGTCAAACTTCATGTATTTATGCTACATACAGATTTCTAAATTATGCAGTTGTCATACAACCTGATGAAAGTTCAAGCAGGCATCCATCACTCTACAGGAATTATTTGGGAGATAATCTACAGTAGAAAGAACCAGCTGAAACAGGATTTCAACACACAGTCCCATCACCAGTAAACAGAAAGACAGCACAACACTGGCCCATTTTAACCAGATATGAAATCTTGCTTGCTTTCAACAGCACTGAGCTTTAAGACTGCTCTTTCACTCAACAACTTAAGACACATATGCTAATTTGAATAATTTAATACTGATTATGAGGCTTTAAGACAAAAAAAAAAATAAATTCTGAAAGTCACTTAAGGAAGAATGGCACCTGATTACTGTTAATTCCTTTTAACCAATTCTGCTTTTGTTACCTACAGTTTATTTACCCGAAAATGCATTAGATGAGTCCTAGAAAAAATAACATGATGCTTAAATTCTTCTATCCAAGAATCAGAATGAGGATATCCAGTCATCACAAACAGAGGCTTGAGGAAAACCTGCTAGTCTCCAACTACTTGTAATTTTCTTAGAAAGGATATCAAATTTATTTGATAACACTGCTCTAAAAGAGACAAACTTTGGTATACCTCTGACTTCATACTAAACAATATCGCAAGCAACAAATTAGAACATAAAAGCATACATTGAACGGATTATAAATTGGTTACCTAATGAGTTCCAGGATTCAACTAAGGACAGGGTATCATCAAGCAGGATTAGATTCTAACAAAGCTGGATTCCTGGCATCAAAGTAAACATTTTCATGATGGTTCTAAAAGAGAGAAAAGATGGAAAGAAAAGAGTTACTGATAAAGAATGAATCATAGAGAGATTGAGAAGGAAATAAGTAATCAAAAAGCTACACGAGTTATATAGTTCGGTAGTACAGCAGCAAGAAAACAAACGCTAAACAAATTTCAACTCTGTTTACAGATACATTTTCAAATTTATCCAAGAAACAATCCATACCAGAGGGACAGAGTGGGAGCTATCCTGAAATAGGTTTGAAAACCATAACAGGTAATCATTTAAACTTGGTATTCTAATGGAACAGTGAATGTTATTCCCAGAAACACATCAAATTAATGCTCAGTTAGGCAGCCATATTACCCTTGAACTCAGTACGTGACCAATGCTGCATCTAGAATATATCTGAAATTCAATGAAGAAGCTGAGATAAGAACAGCAATGACAACAACAAAAAATCTGTTAGAAAACACCCCTTTAGAACAAAGCTGGAAGCTTTGTCTATGAGAAACGCACAGAGGAGACTGGTATCAGTTTAAGTCCTTGCCTGAGAAACTAGAGTTTGGTAACAATCACCAGTCTGGAGGACAAAGCTATAACACAAGCCGGTGGCTGGAACTCAAAGCTAGACAAACTCAGGATAACATAAGGCACAAACGTCACCAGAAGGCTACCCTATGCTGCAAAAACTCATCAAGGAAACACAAGGCTGAATTCAGGTGCAGAGAGTACTGAAGGAAAAAAAGAAGAAATACCAGAGTAGAAGGTAATAATGAAACTATATTGGTCAGCATGCAAAACAGCAAACTCAGGAAAACAGCAGCCCAGCTGAGTTCTTCTGTAGATGGAAATTCTGCAAAGTTATCTCAGTTTTTTTCAATACCCTTTCTTACAAGAAGCCCCTTTCCAATGCATGGGAAATAAACAAAGCTGTGTGTTAGAGAATTGAGTAACTGGGAGACAGAAGCTGGCATTAGGTGCACATCAACTAATTTTAGACTTCACATTCAGACTCCTTCCTATTATTCCTTAAGACGTTTTACTTTTCACAACCTTTTTCTAGCACAAGTACACATCTTCACAGCACTTAAAATTTACTACGTACAGTCATCAAGATCTACAAAACACAGCAAAGCATTATTTTTCACCATACTCCTTTTCTATAGATGCAAACAGAGTTAGGCAAGCTGAGCAATGCAAAAAAGTCAGACACACAAAGTTTTTGCTTCCCTCCTTTTATTCAAAACATTAAACTGTGTCAATTCTGTGGGTGTGAGTGGGGCAACAGCTGCAGGGGATTAGTGTATTAAAGGATATAGTGATATATGACTTGCACCCTTGTGACAGTGGTTTTGTTGTGCCTGTGTAACATACACAATTTAACGGTACTTATTTCAAGTGAAATTGGAAAGACGTAAATCTGAAATAGTGCTAGACAACTTTAAATCTAAGTACTGGTTACAGGCCACCTTTACTCAACTAACCTAGAAGGATAATTCCAACAGGTCTAGAAAAAAAGGAAGAAAGTCTAACCAATCTAAAATCTCTTTTCAGGATTTTGTTACTTTCCCCTACCCCATCCTTTGTAGGTTTTACAGTGTATTTGTTAATAGCACTAACATAACAAGCTTATAAACCAACACTCTAATGCCATATTTATTTTCATATTACCTATCAATTAGTATTTTCAATTTCTTATTAAAAAAAACCATTAGGATTACCAAACACTAATCTAAGTGAATGTGGGGCTGTGCTATTTAGTCCATCATTGGAGGATTGATTTTCTTTGCCACTTCCATGACTGAGTGTGGCAGTGTGCTCTCCCTGTTTTTCCCTTCCCTCCCCCCCCCCCATCATGGCCATCACAACATCAGTTGTGATAAGTTGAACCTGGACTTCTCCTCAAGGCTGAGAGATTCCTTGCTGCAACAGATTCTTGGTAAATGACTAATAGCATGCTAAACTTGGAAATCTCAGCTAAGTGATGTAAAGGATTGATTGCACAGATACAAGCCTTTAGCCATAAACCGCTGACCAAGTCAGGGACTAGGATTAGATCCAGCCGCACCCAGACTCCTCCCTGAGAAGGAGTTTAGAAAGCCAGGGGGTCCCTTCTGAACCTCATGACTCAACGGGAGGGTCTCCCTGACAGCTTGTCTGACCCTGTCCTCTCTGCAGTAAATAACCAAGTGTACCTTGCCACCAAATCTCGTAAAACACTGCCGCATTTAGTACTAATTTTATTAAATCACTGTTTCACTTTAATAAATATTTCCCTACTTCCTTCTTAGGAGTGAAGTCAATCATTCCACCCATGACACTGAGTAAGGCAGCATTTCAGGTAACTACGCCAATAGTTTGTAGAAGAAATGGAGTAGGCTACATAAATTATCATCAATCTGTAACTTTACTTTCCGCTCAAACAATGTCAATAGAAATAGAAAACCAAAAATTCCAATTCTATATGGTAATTTTGATGGTATTTTTTTAAGTGTTTTCAAGTCCTCATCAAGCCAATTAATTTTTTAATATGCATTAAAGCCAACAGTGTCCACTTAATAATATAGCAAAATTCTAGAGAACATCACCCCAATCAGCGCAGGGTATCCGTTTAGTTTAAATAAGGCCATAATTTGAAGTCACATATTTAGTCAATGAATCATAGTGAAGCTAAAAAGGGAAAGCTACCATTACAGCAAATCTGTTGAGGATGAACTTCATAATATTCCAGTTCTTCACATTTTCACGCATTTCCAGTGATACATTCCTCAGACTGAAAGATTCAAGCTTCTCCCATTTTTCATCAAGTAATTTTCAACACAAAAAGAGAAACACATCACAAGTACTTAATATCTAATATTCTTGAGTATCAGAATCACCAATGACCATCCCCAAAAAAGATCCCTCTGTCTGATCAAATTGAAAAAAATTAGCAATTTCAAAAATATTCAGCTATTACTTATCCTTGATTTCCAAAGCAAGGAATTTCCAGTAAAATAGGATACAGAGACACTCTAAAGTTTCCACAATCAACTGTGCATTACGGGTAAGGCAAAGGCCTCAAGCCCTGTCTTACCTCATGTCATAAGGACATACAGTTGCTGTTAGTTAAGCATAATTAATTTTAATGTTTTCCAGTATTCCAGATATTTGTAGATGACCTGAAAATTGCTTTGCATTCTAATAACACTTCAATATCTTTCTTGGTCTTAAAAATTTCTGCAGGACTAAACAACTTTAGATCCTTGGTTTTCTTTAACGAAAAGCTCTTGGCTTTTTCTGCTCCAAAAGGAGTAGTTCCAAATGGAGCATGCAAATTTACAACACATTTGCTGCTACTCTATGTAATCAACCCTAGCAGAGAAGTTACCACCACAGACTGCCTAACAAAGGAGAAGCTGGCTGGCAATGCAACGTAACACAGGAAAAAGTCAAAGAAATGACCTTCATTACAGGCAGTTCCCTCTCAGTTACGATCTCTCCGCTCCTTACAGCCCTGATCCAAATCTACACCCTCAAACCACCTAAGATGCAGACCTCTACTTCCTCTTAATGACTCAGATGCACAATTAAACCTGAAGACAAGGATACCTTATCAGTCTTACAGTGACATTAAATGTCTATAGCATGTTATTACCTTAGAAAAAGCGTGATGTCAGAGTTAGAGATGTACGCTTGAGTATGATTCAGAGGAAATGAGAGAAGTGGCCTTGTTGAGAAAACAAGGAACGAAGGCAAAAAACCCGAGAGCATTAGTGGCAAAGAGGATAAGCAAAAAAAAAAAAAAACACCTTACAGATGATTCTACCACCTTTTGTAATTTTCTTAATTTTATCCTTAATAGCACTGCAGCTGTCAGTGAAGGGAGTAAAAATCTCATTGATTTAACACTTAATTTACACTGAAATTTTCTTAAGAAACTCCAAGTTGAACTTTTGTGTGAAATAAGAAAAGAGTCATCAGCAGAACGCAGACAGGTCAAAAAACCATTTTAAAACACTTTTCTTGATAAATGCTGCTGGTCTTTAAAGGAAGAGCATATTTTTCTAGGATCTGCATTGAGTTTCATTTGGTAATCAGATACAAACAACACAATAAAGCCTAGATAAAAGCAACTCTACAAGCCACACTTCAGTCATCTGATACATCAAGAAAACATGATATACCAGAGACAAAACTTCTGAATTTTCATTTTCTGAAGCAAAGACACTTCTAGTCCTTTCAGAAGGCAGATAATCTGTTAAAATAACTATTTCTTGAAGAAAACAAATCCTTACGAGCATCTCAGGCTTTATTTCTCCTTGGTATTAGAATAAGTAGGTCTTGATTCTTAGAAGTGTGATTAATAAACACTTTCAGCCTTCAAATTCACAAAAAGTACTGAACCACAGACTTTCTGTTGAATCATAATTTTTCACTCTCTTCCGTGGCTGCTGAGATAACTAATACCATTGCATCCTTAGGAATTTTTCCTTTTTAAATACCTAAGATACACAAATGATGGTATTTGACCATCTAAGCTAAGGAAAGGCCATATTTAGCCTAAGCAACATTGAACTACGTGCACATGAGTCAAAACAGTTATTCATACACAGGATTATTCAAGAGGTCTAACATTTGAATCATTATTTGTCAGAAAACTCAGTCTGTACAAAGCATTACTTTCTAGGTGAACCTCACTTAAATTTTTCATCAGCTGCATTTACTCTTCCTAAATTATTCAGTTCTATAACCGTTCTAGGTTCCACAGAAAAACACAGACTTATGACTCTTCCCACTCTGATTAGACTGTCTATGAGCACAGACAGCTGCCCTCTCACTACACATACTACAACATTCAACCACTGAAAAAGCTTTTTGTTGAGACAAACCTTCAAATATGGCAAAAAAAAACCCCAAACACAAACAAAAACCAAACAAACCTCAAACAACCCAAACTGTACAGTTCTACAAAAACAGTTCCATCACAGTACTGCAGTAACTCCTGACTTTTATGCTGATAAGTAAACACGAATGATTAAGGAAAAGCTCTCAGACGCATCATTGTGAAAAGTACAGACTGCTACTGGAGTTTAAATGTAGAGCAGGTAAAGAATCTCATTGTTATTTCAAAGACTAAAATAATCAAGATTAACTCTTTTCTTAAGAAAGCCACAATGAATCTTGAAGCTAATATGAATATACATATGCGTCAGAAGTTCCCCGTAATGCTTCCCCTGTATTAAATGGACTTGTTCCTGACAAGATTCCAAGTTAAAGACACCAAAGGCTTCCTAAAACTTGATGGGTGTGACACCAACAGGCTTACCTCACACTGTTACTTTAGGGCAAGTACTTCAGTTATGTATTCCAGCTAACAGACCTGAAATCAGAGAGCTTCTAATTACCCATGACAAACTCTTATTTGCAAACAGCTAGGTAGACAAACCGATACCGATCCACCTCTAGGAGTAACGTGGGAGGATGCTGATGACATCTTTGAAAGGCTAATTGCATTTGCCAGAAGCCTGAGATCATCTCCAGCCCTTTGCTATACTGCCTCCCATTTCCAGAAGGTGAAATCAAAGAATACTGAACTCATTTGCATCCAAAGTACTTCTCACTTTTCACAAACAGGACTTGCAAACAAAGCTGGGTAAGAGTTTTGCCGAAATACTTACAGAGTAATAGAAAATAAGGCTGGAAATTGTACGGGAAGTCATCTTACATCAGGATTGCACGTACCTATGTCAACAGCATGGTCACAACAGTCATGAATGAGGATAGTACTTTGCTACTTTTAGCCTACAAACACGTAACAAAAAGATGCTTCCAGATTGCAAAAGTCTTACTTTCCAGAGATTGCAAAACCAAACTTACCAAAAAGACACAGCACTACCAAGATACAAACAGCTAGAGGCATATATCAACTAGGCAATGACGGTCACCATGATAAAAGCACACCCTCAGCACGGCAGCAGCACTGATACTGTCAAGAGCTGCTCAAAAATAAAACAAAGAAACAAAAGAACCCAGAGCGTTTTAACGAATTTTCTGAAAGATGCCGAGATATTAGTACGAAAGATTACAGGCTGTTCGTACCGAGAGCTAAAGACATCACGTGAAAAAGCAGAAGGCTGTGTGGTTGTAAGGGCAGAAAGCAGGAGATGGAAGTTAAAACACCGTGCCCTGATCAAGATCTTCTCCCCGCACATCGCCCCAGAGACGGGAGGCGCAGCCGGGCGGCGAGGCATGTTCCTTCCCTTGGGGCACGTCCAGCACTTCGGGCACATCCGATGCAAAACCAGTCAGCACCAAGACATCTGCCACCGAGTCTCTTCCCGCCCCAGGAAGCCGCCCCAGAGCC
>JAHREE010000450.1:214070-284434 GCA_033628505.1 Tringa tobata
AAATACCTGCCCTTAGCTCCTCCAGCGAGCGGCTGCAAAGCTTTTATCTGCAAACAATTATTTAAGGAATCCGGGGTGTTGCGCAGGGGCGGCTGTTGTGCTTGGGATGGTTGGAGGTAACGTTGGTTGCTCCCGAAGAGCATGGGAAACATTCTTGTGGAAGGGGGGAAAAAAAAAAAAAAAATCATCTGGGGAGAAACATCTCACTGCGGGGAAAGTTCTCTGGCTTTTGGAAATTGAATCCACGGCTCGTTCCAGTGTGTTTAGGTTAACTTTGATTAAGGTTTGCTTTGTTCTTTATCCCTGGCTTGTTATAGCCCGTCAGCATCGTGAATAGCTGCATTAACTGAGTGCCATGGAGAACTTATTTTCACTTGCTTACTAGAAAATATTTCACGTCCTGCCAAGTTTTGGTGTAACCTGACAGAGCTGTTAGTCAAATGTGCTTAAGGGATCTGTCCAGTCACTGTCAAGTTAACCGTTTAATTGCCGAGTTAAACGTTTAATGTTAAAATGCCACTTATTAAAGTGACTTAAATAGCGGTGTGGATGGAGTGTTACCTCGGAAGGAGCTGCAGTGGTTTAGAACAATGTGAATACATGTGCTTCACATATGGCACTGTAGCGCTCTGCTTATGTGACAGTTTGAATCTAATCATTTCATACTGGATGCAGATGGTCCCCTTTCTCCCTCTGCACCGAGAACAGCTATGTCTTTCTTACCAAGAATTTGCAGGCTAAGTAGTAACTTTTTATTGTTATTTATTATTGTTCCAGTGGATTTTCAAACCTGGCAACCATAAGGTTTTGAATCTGTGAGTACCCCGTGCAATTTAACTCAAATGCCACAGAGATCTGAACTTCCTTTGGGGGTAATGGGATCTCCATGGCAATGAGGCCTGCTGAGAGAGAAACATGGGCTTGGAATTTGATAAAAGATGACTTGGGGGCTGTAAAACACCATCATCCTCATCCCAAAGTGATAATTAATCATGAGCTCAGGCAACCTGGCTCATGGAACTGTAGAAAGGCATGGGTTGAGAAATTGGGCTTAAAGAGTCATGGGAAGAATTGCCTTGTTTTAAAAAAAAAATCCCTTTGGGTAGAAAAACCCCCAGAAAGGTGTGTCCTGAAGAGAATATAAATGTGTTGCTTACAGCCCAACGCATCAAAGGGCTCAGAGTCTGTAATGCTTTTGGTTGACAAGTTCATGGCACAGTGCCATTCAGCGCAGGGGAACGGTACAGATTCCATTCAGAAACACAAGGATTGTAGTATATATGGGAGGTCGTCCAGGGTGGCTTTAAAACTGTGTGTGTGCCTGCTAAAATAATTCCTTTTTGCCGGCGTTTTTAAACTTGCAGGATAGGAATGTTTGGGGGGGGGGGGGAAAAAGGTGATAGTGGAATGGAGAATTTGAGCCCAATCTTGTATCTGCAGTTTCTGGCCTGTTTATATGTAAATTGGAAGTTCAGACATGTTACATGTATGCAACTTTTAGAAAGTGCTGAGTATCAGCACTGAGGGTCACTTCTTTTTTCGTGGATCAAGTTGAATAATGAAAACTGAGCCATGAAAAATAATTGAGGCAAGTTTAGAAGTATCTCAATTGTTTCAAACCAAAGCATTATCTAGAAAACTCTACTGGAGGTTCAGGTATCTCCTTATTCTTTCACGAATGTCAGCCTTTTTATGATTAGCTGGTTGTATATTTAGTTTGCATTTATATAATATATAAATAAAGGTATATATAATGATTATGTAATGAACATCAATATTAGTAGCTTTATTTAAATACTAGGGATTTCCAAGCCACTCAGGCTCTGTTCATTTCTATGTGCGTTCTGTGTTTGTTTTATGCATATAGACCTATGTTGCTGGTGGCCACAAACATGACACTACAGGGGCAAATTCTGGGAGCCTCTGTTACAGAGTAGTCTGCCCTTTTCTTTTTGTTATTCATAAAGTGGCTTGCAAATAAAGATCACACTCAATGCTGCTGTTCTTGACAGTCCACTTTCAATGTTGCTCTGCAGGGGCTATTTGATTGCAGCACCTTCTGTTTTCCGATCTGGTGTTGAAGAAGCTATAAGCGTGACCATCTTTAACTCTGTCAAGGAGACAACAGTCCAGATTCAGTTAGTAGTCAAAGGAGAAACGGTGTCACGAGGCCACGGAACAGTTCTGGGTGAGTTCCTGTTATTCTGAACTTGAGATGTAGTTTATAAGTTGAGGTGTGGTGGGAGCACCTCAGTATCTCCTAGAGAATTGCTTTAGGTGATAACAGAATTGGAACCAAACTGCCATTTAATTTATTGACTACTGCTAAATGTTCTCAGTTGATTGTGCTAGTGTGGTTTTGATGTATGTGATCTCAAACATCCAAGGCTGATAATTTTGGAACAGCTAGACACACAGAGACCCTGGATAATTGATATCCAAGGGTTTTATAGCGAATATCTTTCCTTTCGAAACCTAAATGTTTGACACTGGGGGGCTGTATAAGGATTAAGATAAGTTGAATTTAAAGGAAAAAATATAATAAAATATATATAAATAAAAATATAAAAAATAAGTTCTGGAAATGCAGTCTTCCCATCTTCAGGATTGAGTACTGATGAGAGAGTTGCTAATATTTGTGCAGTTGGATAAGTCTTTAAAATCCAAGACAGACACCTCTCTGTCCTGTGTGTGAAGATGAAAAGTGTTTTGATTACGTCCAACTTAATACTGACTGAATTTACATTACTGAAAACGAAGTCCGGTAGCGCTGTTCTACCACTGCTAGAAGTGGTGTAAGCTGTAATGTAGACAATGCAATCAGGCTCTCTAATCATCGTGTTTTAACCCTTCTGTGTGTAAAATTTGGGAGTTATATGAAAGCCGTTTCCTTTCTTGGAAGAGATTGTCTCTGGTTTTATCCTCCCCTTGTTGTCTTTGAAATTGGCTGACAATTGCTAAGTAATTCAAAGGGAGTGGTGCTTACACATGTGGACAACATATGCTAAAGAGAAATCTTAGGTATGGCTGTATCCAGCAATCAAAATAGGTTCTATGAGTGTTTGTTTTGAGAATTATTCAAGTCCTAAAAGAGGCCAGGTCTTTTTTACAGCAAAATACATCTGTAAGCACAGGGTTCCCTGTGCTGAAACCTCAGCCTTGGAGGTGCTCTCTAACCGTAGAGCACTTTGCAGTTTCCCTTGAGAAAAAATTGTAAATAAATGTGGACCAAGTTTATTTTGGAGAACTCTACTAGGTCCAACTGGCTCAGCCTGCAGATTGTTTTGCACAAAGAAGGAAAATTACTTCAGATGAAATCATAATGAAGGGGTATTGCAGTTAGCAGCTTATGGCATGGAGACTCGTTCACTCAACTGCAAATGGCTAAAACGTTAGTGCCTTAGCTTGAGAAGAATAACTTTCTCTCTCTCATTTTAGGTAAAGGAACAATTAAACTGAAGGTGAGTGTCAATTATTTTAAGATGTTTTTGGTGAAAACTTGAGGGATTTGCTTTCGACTGCATCAGGCATCGATCTCTGAGCAGCTGAGGCACAAATGCAGATCACGTCCTGGTGCACACACTGAGGAGGAAGCAACCTTCGCAAGAGGGAGAGTGGAAAGAATAAAGCTTAATCCATCATAGCTCATCTGTCAGGCCCTTACACCACTGAGGAAAATCAGTGGCTGAATCTGCTGCTCATGGCTCAACATTAAGTTCAGATTATGTGGGTGTTTTTTACACTCAATTTATGACCTATTATAATATTTCTGTATTACCAGACTTTTTACTTAGTAATTTTTAATCTAACGTCATTTAAAAAGTGTTTTATTTCTCTGAGCAACTGGTTGGAAAAGTGCAAGCATCTGTGTTTTGGTTTGGGTTTTTTGTGTTTTGGTTTTTTTTTTTTCTGGACCAGTAGAGCCATGTCTTCCATAGCGTGGTTGATTTCCCCATGTAGCACACCTTTGTTAGTGGAAGCTGCACATGTAGATCAAATATCACTTTGCTTGAGTGATAAAGGGCAGAAGAGAATTTCCTGCCATGTTTTTAGCATGACTTTGCCTCCTTTGAAGTTTTTACATTTTAAAAGATCTAGTATGTTCTTCATTTTCTTTTTATTACTAACACATAGTTACACTGAAATGCAGCAGGTGGCTGCCCTTTGCTCACTTTGGTGTCAGTTTTATTCCCCAGAAATCTCAAAGGCTTTTTTCTGTCTTCTTCACCTCATGACCTGTTTTCTAGGTGCCTTCAGGACTTCGTGGACAAGCACATCTAAAAGTCTGGGGCAACCGGCATTTGGCAGAGGAAGGCTACATCTTTCACAACTACACCACAGTGACCATTGATAGCAAAGGGTCGTCAGTGTTCATCCAGACCGATAAACCTGTCTACAAACCCAAGCAGAAAGGTAGAGTGACTTTGGAGAACCACCACTGCTAGGGCTGCTTTCAAGCAAAGCTGTATTTCAAGGGTAGATTCTAGGGTGAGATATTCTGTTCAATGTCAGCAATGATGTAGTAATTAATTTCCTCTTTTCCTTTTTTTAGTGTTGATAAACCTCTTTATGGTGACTTCTGACTTGAGACCAGTCAATGACAGGGTAAAGAAAACTATTTTCTTTCACACTGTGAAGTGTAATGGAGTAGTCGGCAGCCTGTATTCTATTCTATTCTATAACTGAATTTCTTAATCTATTCAGGCATATCTTGTGATTGCTTGTTGTTATTTACACCTTAGCGTTTTTCATTTGATCACATGACTGTTGAAGGAGAATACACACTTTTTAGTGCTGGCAAATGCAACGTAACTCTGACAAAGCAGTTAGAGAGCAAGCCTCCAAAAAATTCTTCTATTTAGGGGATGCACAGAAATACAAAGTATTACTTTTCCAGTTAAATTTGTGAATGAAATGTATGTTTCTCAGGTTACTCTTACCAAAGAAGAGCTGTTTAAACTTTGTCACTTTATGAATCATATCTTGCTTATGTGAACTCAACAGTTCATCACAAGAAGCAGAAAAGTAACTTTGTTTCGTAAAGCCTTTTATTCCTTTTCTTTTTTTTTTTTTTTCAGATTGAAGCTTATGTGGTGGTGAGTATCTGCCTGCCAGTCATCTAGCATGTATCCTGTAGAGGCACAAGATTCTTGTAGCCTTAAGAGAAACAAGTCACACCTCTGTACCTTTCCAAGACCATTATGGCCATTCCCAACTGTAACCTGTGCAATTATGTCTGTCCCTGTGTCTTTAACTGATCTTTGTGTCTTGCTTTTTTTGTTATCACCAACAAATATACTTGTTTTCTACTTCAGTTTCAGAAATCCATTCCCATTTTTCTGTCTGAGAAGAATTGGCTAGTTTCACTGGGGTTTATAAATGTAACAGTCCCACTCAATTTCTCCCTTCTTTTCAATGCAGACACCCTCCTATCCTTCATCTGCCTGGGCTGATATAGCAGGGCCAATCTCATCTCTGCACCCAAACATTATGATAGTGGACAATAGAAATTCATGGCAAGGAAAGGGTGCTCCTGTCTTCTTCCTTATGAGGTGAATGAGAGGTTCCTTCTGTGTCTAGTCTTTTTTTTTTTTTTTCTTTTAAACCATGTGTTTTCTTTAGCTGTCAGCAAGCAGAAGAATTCACCCTCTTCTCTTGTTTGCATTCAGTCACAGATATAACGCTGACAAAACCAGCGGGATTGATTTCATCTGACTTTGTCATCTAAAAATTGCCTTGCTAGTTGTGCAGCTCCCTCTATGAGCAGAACGAAAGCGTCTTCAGAGGCCGGTTCATCCCATCCAAAATAGGTGCCTTAAGATAGGTGGAAGATCTGCTGCCTGACAGTGCTTACTTGTGGCCACTGGCTATAGAAGCAGTGTCCTTAAATGAGTACTGAATTTTAGAAAGCAAATGCTGCCCTCCCCAGTAAAGTATCTTCAGAAAATTTTCCACAGCTGGTAGTTACATTTGAGCTGTTAGTGAAGTGTGTGTACTGCAAAATGATGTTCTTTGTTGCAAACTGAGATAAATGTATTGGTGATATTCATTTTCACTGTGATGTTTCTCATTCCTAAACCACTGTGCAGGATCCTCGGGGCTCTCGTATGATAGAGTGGAGCAATTTGAAGCCATTTTGTTGTGGTAAGTTTGGGATTATTTTTTTCTCAGTGTATTATTATTTGCTTTTGCTTATAGTGCTTATAGTTTGCTAAGCTTTGAGAAGGCCTGATGAGTGCCATAGAGGTCACAGTCTGTTGTTTCCTTCTTCAGGTATTGTAAACATGAGTTTTCCTTTGTCTGATCAGCCAGTGTTTGGTGAGTGGCTCATCTTTGCTGAAATGCAGGGGCACACATACAACAAATCCTTTGAAGTTCAGAAATATGGTGAGTTGTATCCAAATCAGCTTTGACTATAAGCCAAGCACATTTGGAAGAACAAAGCATGAAATGTTTTTACTTGAGGTGAAACACCTGAGAAATAACGCATTCAAAATGCCACGAGGAAAAATTCTTTAGAGTCTCTGTGCCTCAGGGATATAGACACTTGCAATTTAACGGAGCCCTTTGTTTGTGTCCCCCACACTTCAAAAAGTAAAGGACCTGAAACAGTGTGTCATATCACACGATCTATTCATGTAACAAAGATTTCATTTTGCATTGGAAAACTCTTTAAGATGTTTCCAAGTCTGTCAGTGCTTTCCTTCCTTTCCTGGAGCCCTCCTTGGAATTGTGAATTCTTTTTTGCTACCCCCCTTCTCAGGAGTTGTGAATTCTTTTTTGCTACCCCCTTCTCAGTCTCAAAGTCCCTCAGTTTGATGAAAGGCGGGCATCATTACACCCAGCACGTCAGCTATGACATCCAGCCTGAGCACAGAAGTGTTTATAGACACTGAAAAGTGCTGATGTCTTGGCTCCTCATTGTGGAGGAGTCAGTAGCGAATTGTTCTCTTTACTGTGTATCTGAGAGAAAAAGCTTGGGCTCAAATCCTGGAACACAGGTCCCTCTGAAAAGAAGTGTAAATCCCAAGGGTGTGTTCCTGAGGTCATTTTGCTAAGACGGTCTTGGTTTGCCACTTTGGTTGATTTGTTTTCTGAGTGCTGTCCAGCCTACTGTTAGCTACACTGCCCTCATCCAACCATAAGCAGGGCCCTTGTCAGAGCTGTGTATGCTTTTGCTAGAGTCTGGGCAATAAGTTCTCCTTGAAAAGATTCTGTTGTATTTCTTTCCATTGTAGTATTACCAAAGTTTGAGTTGCTGATTGACCCCCCTCGCTACATTCGTGACCTTTCGCTGTGTGAAAAAGGAACGGTCCATGCCAGGTAGGAACACGTCCCAGATGAAGTTTCATTACTCTAGACTGTAGCACAGAAGCAGGATGATGCAGCCACTGGAGCTTTGATCTCATCTGCTGCAGACTTTTCCGATGATTTCTGGCCATCAGAAGCTTTCCTGTGTAAGAGCCTTCATACAACATGTTAACAATAACAAGCTGGAAAGGCTTCTGTGATATTTTTTTGGTTTCTGGTGTGCAGCTCACTTGGTACTAGCCTTGATATAACCAGGAAAATAGAAGGTAGCTGGAAGTTATAAATTCTCTTCTTTCTGTTTCAGATATACCTTTGGAAAACCAGTGACAGGGAAGTTAATTGTCAATATGACTATAAATGGTGTAGGGTACTACAGGCATGAAGTGGGCCACCCTGTCCTCAAGACCACCCAGGTGAGGGAGTCCATTGAGTCAGCTCTGGTAAAATCTCTGATCTGTACTCTTTGAAGTTAATACCACAGCTCTATTTTATGTTACTGATGGGAGATCAGACAATAAAGGAATAAATGGGATAATTTGGTCCAGCATAATAAAAATATGGCATATTTTTAGATGGTATGTTTATGATTTGGGTGGGATGAGAATTTGTTGGCATAGTATTAATCTCTTTTTAGAGCATACGGGACTGATGGAGCTTTAGATGTGGCTTCAAGACCCTTTTTGAATGTGAACGCAAACTTATGTTGCCCTTCCCCAACACGCTTTGCAGATTGATGGCTCTGCAGTTTTCGATGTGTGTGTGAAAGACATGATGCCAGCTGATGTTCCGGAACATTTCCGGGGCACGGTCAATATCTGGGCCACAGTGATCAGCTCTGATGGGAGCAAGCAGGTTACGTTTGATGACTCAACCCCTGTTCAGAAACAGCTGATTGATATCAAGTACTCCAAGGATACCAGAAAACAGTTTAAACCTGGACTGCCTTACAAAGGAAAGGTAAGGTTAAAAGTAGAGACACTGAGACGTGGCTGGGATAAAGTTATACTGACCTGGTCCCGGGGTGTTACACCACGTTCTGGTCTGTTTTTCCCACCTGCTGTTTCCATCATTGACTGGAATTGCCTTTAACTGTTCTATAAATGAAACACCGTGTAGGTAGAAGTCACTTATCCCGATGGAAGTCCAGCTGACCGAGTCACTATCCGAATTAAAGCTGAACTCACACCAAAGGACAACGTTTATACAAGTGAACTGGTATCAAGAAATGGCCTGGTGGAGTTTGAAATCCCCTCCATCCCTACAGCTGCCCAATATGTCTGGCTGGAGGTGGGTGAAAGCTCTTTATAGGATTAGTGGACTTCAATGTAACTAATCTTGTCAAACCTGGACTTTGTAAATCAGTGCTACAAACAAAATCAGTGCCTTTTAGCTTCAACTTCTGATTTAAATGCAGCAAACACTTGCTTTGTTTCTTGCTGCAGATAGAACTGATGTTGATAACCATGATGAAAAGATGCTTCTCCAAATACAGCTCAATGTAGTAGGAAGGGTCCAATATTTGGAGAGTACTGTTGCTATTTAAAGATGATAAAGGATGAACAGCTGGAAAGTATAAAATGGGAAAGGGGGATACAGGGTAAGAAGAGAGTATAAATTGGGCTTTTTATGCATGCATAACATCCAGATGTAACTTCATTTAGACCAAAGTGACAGCGATTGATGGAAAACCGTCTGGGGATCAATATCTGCCAAACTACTTGTCCATCAGTAGCTGGTACTCACCCAGCAAGTGTCACATCCAGCTCCAGGCACCAGATAAACCTTTCCAGGTATGTTGGCTTCATATTCCATCATGGCAACAACTGCATTTCTTGGATTAAATTACTTTGTTCTAATTAAATATTTCCAGCCATTTCTATTTCTGTGATATTGGGCTGTTATTGCTTCCACTACGAAGGCTGAAGGAGCTGCACTTCAGCCACCAAATAATTGTTCGATGTGAGCTGCAGGTGGTTCTAAGCAGCATCTCATTCTCCTTTGTGTTGGGACAGGGAGAGAGGGTGGGTATAGGCACTGTGACAACACTTAAAAAACACTGAATGATTGGAAGTGGAGTTAGTGGGAGTAGCCTAATTACCAAAGATCCAGATTCAGGCTATGTAGTCTCACTAGACCTTCCAGTTTAAATCTCAGCTTGATCAGTTTAGTCCTCAGTTATCAAGCTATGACCACAGTTACCTTATTTTCTTTTGTACCTTTTGTAGGAACCTCTCTAAAAACGTCATCCTTCCGTATTAGAGCTGTCATGTTCTCTCTCCTAAAGGAAAGGATCTGATTTAACTATGATTTCAGTTGTATGTTGTTTAACTGGGAGTTGTTTAGGGTTTGCTCTCTACCCAAGAAGATGTTCTGAGGGCCTGCCTATTGCTTTGTGGGGAAAAGGGAAAAAAAAAAAAAGTGGATTTTGGCAATATACACACTTAGATTTCTATTATCAGCAGATCTGTCAGGTTGGTTTCAGACTCTTTGTATCCAAATAAGAGCATTTTTTTATCATTGCATTTCATGGTAGTTTAATGGCTAATTAATCTTTTACAAGTTTCCTGAGGTATGGAAAAGGGATTATACACTGCTAATCTGAACACATTGTTCTTATTATAACCTGATTAGAACTAATTCTTCTGTGGGAAAGCTAGGAGTTGGATGACCAGCTGATGTGGGAACTGTTTCCCTACTTTGCCAGCTCTTACTGGGTGTTCCAATTAGCTACATTCATTTTTTAATGAATTGTTTCATCATTTGCACTGGGGAATTCTTAATACTTCAAATATTTAATGTCACGAGGCATTTCTTGGACTCTAAGGCATTCTCACTGTATTTAACCGTTAGCAGCTCCTTGCATTCAAGTCCTTGCCGTTTTGGTTCGTGCCATATGTACATTCTGGCAAGATAACGCTGTTAGTGCTGTAGAAAGAGGTTTTTCAAAACATTTCATTGGGATTTAACACTGCTATTCAGTCTTAACAGTCTTAGCTGGGTATTGCTACGCTTTAAATGGCAGGTTGCTGAAGAAATCCTACTTAATACAAGCATTAGCTCCTCCTCGTATCCCAGAAACAAGAGGTTTGTGCTCCTAGGAAAGCTGGCTGCTCTACGGAAGACTTATTACTCGGTGACATGACAGTACTGATCCTGTGACTGAGCACTGATGTCTGTTCTGTTGGGATTGGCAGTATTTGGGTTTTTTTTTTTCTCCAGGGGATTCAGTACTTAGTGAGTACCTCTGAGTATAGGACTTTGGGGCACACAACAGTGTGCTGCTCTGGAGCCTATTACAGGCTTCAGATGAGTTTACCCAGGAAAAAGAAGCTCCCTTCTCATTTATTTGTATGTTTGACAGCTTCTTGAGTTGCCAGACTTGCAAATTAATATCAAGACTTGTGTAATCTGAAAGCATTTTCCCTCAGATCTATTCCCAGTTATTTCATGCCACATTGGTTAAGTTTGAATGAGCATTTGCCATATGAAAGTAATCACCATGTATAATCTCAATTAAACTGCAAAGACTATCAAGCGCACATCTCTTCCCACCCCCAACTCGTCTCTTTCTTTTTGGGGCTGGGTTACTGAAGGGGTGTCTAAAATTCAACCAATTCTGACAGCTGCTCTGTGCCAAAAGGCTTAACTTTCAGGATTCCAGAGATTCCTTTATTGTTTTCATTAATACAACCCCCCAGCCCATTCTCCTCTTAGACTTGCAGGGAGTGAAGAGCGGAACACAGGCCCTTTTTTATTGTGAAAAGTCCATGAAAACAGTGCTAATTAAATATACTTTCCAATGCATACATTTCACAGAAGCGGGGCTGCATCTCTTCTGGACTGAAACCCAAACAGATTTCTATGCTTTATAAATAAAAAGCATTTCTTGTAACAGACCACATCTTTTGCTTTTCTGTCTCTGGGTGCAGGTAGGAGAGGAAGCTTGGATTGCAGTGAAGTCCACGTGTCCTTGCAACTTCACTCTACACTATGAAGTGGCATCGCGAGGCAACATTGTCCTTTCAGGACTGCAGCCCAGTAATGTCACCCAGCAGAGGAGCAAAAGAGCCACCTTTCCCTCTGAGAAGAACGTTGATATCACACGCTTCCCAGGAACAGGTAGCTGGCATCACAAATGCAAACTTGCCCCTCTTTTCAGGGAAAACCAACCTTTCTGCATAATTAAGTATAATCTTTTTTTTTCAAATTTGATGGCCCTTAAAGGGCATAGAATAATTTTGTGCAAGAAAAATAGTGACTTCTATTGCACACATGGTCATATAGAAAAAAGATAATTTTCCACGTGAGGGTCTACAAGAGGGAAAACTCTTGGAGAGTTTCCTCTAGCCTTTCTGTAGTCTTTTTCTGTCCAGAAAACTCCAGTCTTTCTTAACATGCTTGACTTAGCATCAGCTGACTGGTAGGGAAGCATATGTTGGGGCTGGGGGAATCTACTAAAGTGGTTGAGTTTAAACTGGGAAGAGGACATGAGATGGGCTGATAGAATGGATCAAGCTAAAGTATGCAATCGTGTAGTTGGCATGGGGAAGGGAAATGAAGTGTGGACTCCTACTTTGGACAAAGAATAACAGAAAGACACAAATATGATGAATCCAGGGAGCAGGGGGCTAAAGAATAGTATGATTGGGAAGATGCACACGACAGCTGCCAATGGGAAAGTCCATCTATCCCAGTAATGTGTCTGCAGTAGCAGCTGGTGTCAGATAGTTAGGGAAGAAGTAAAAGAAACTACCCTGGAGGCACCCACCCAGCTTCTGGCAATCAATGGTTGAAGAATTCCTAATAATGTTCTGTGCTGAAGGTTGCTTCTGAGCTGTTGTATCTGCCAGTTGCCCAGAGGCGTTGTGGTTGCTCCATCATTGGAAGTGTTCAGGGTCAGTTAGGATGGGGCTCTGAGGAACCTCACCTAGTGACAGATGTCCCTTGCCTACAGGAGGTGGGTTGGAACTAGGTGATCCTTAAAGGTCCCTTCCAACCTGAAATTATGTTCTATAAACTGCATAGTCCTTTTTTAAACCCATTTATACTTTTTCTCTCGGCAACATTCTGCAGCAATGCTGTTTATTTTAAATGGCTAGATAACTTAATTGTATATTTCCTTGATTTTATGTCAGGAAAAACACTGGGTAGTTGTTCTCTATCCACCTTCTCCATACTGCTCATTATGTTATGGGTGCTAATTGCCTATCAGCTTACACAAGGAAAAGGAAAAGAAAAAGAAAGGGAAAAGGTTCCGAGTTCAAGAGAATCTGTGCAACAGGAACAAGGGAACGATGCAAGTCCTGGGTGGGGAGTTCTGTGCCTCGCAGCAATTAGATGGGGCAGGAAGAAAGTGATTTTGATAAATAACACTGTCCTTTTTTTACAACTTATTTTTTAGCACCTACCAGCCTCCCTACAGCAGAGGTTGAAGTCTGCGTGACGTTCCTCCACTTCTCAGTAGTTCACAGCATGGCTCCCCTGGGCCGTCTTCTGGTCTATTACGTCAGGGAGAACGGGGAAGGGGTGACGGACAGCCTGCAGTTCACCGTGAAGTCCTCCTTTGAAAACCAGGTACCGGCAGCGTAGCCAGCAGAGAGGAAGGGATGGTGCCTTGTTCCTCTTTGTAGTTTTGTCTGCTGATTATGAGTCGAGACGATGGGACTTAATGTTAAATTCCTAGGTTGCAGTGACGCTCTCAGCAAATGAGACCAGACCTGGTGATGTTGTGAACATCAAGGTCAGAGCTGCCAAATCAAGCTGTGTCTGCGTTGCCACTGTGGATAAGAGTGTGTACTTGCTGAAGACGGGTTTTCAGCTGACAGCCAGTCAGGTAAAAGGAAGCCTCAGGCACTGATGTCTTTTTCTTAATACCACTATCTGCACTTTACTTTTAGTATGTAGCTTTTATACCTAAGCACAGCAGTCTCTTTCCTTTCCCTGCAGGTTTTTCAAGAGCTTGCAGAATACGATGTATCTGATGCTTTTGGAGCTCCGAAGGAAGAAGGGCACTTCTGGTGGCCAGGCATGTCCTCACGTAGACGCCGTAGATCTTCTGTCTTTCCCTGGCACTGGGACATCACCAAGGATGCTCGCTTCGCGTTTACAGTAGGAAGAATCAGCCTCACTTCTCTATGGAGTGTCTTTTTCACTTTCATATTTGCAGGATAATTTTCAGCTCCATAGGCCATTATTTTTTTCACCTCAGAGCTGTTTCTCCAGGGGCTAGGCTGAAAAGTAATTTCTGAGAACAGAGTACACTGTTCCAGCAAAGATGTTGGGAGAAATGTGCTTTGATTTTGGCCAGTCTTGATGCGAGGGCAGATATCCTGTTGGGGGAAGGAATTCGTGCTGATGCTCTGGAGAATCAGACAGATGGGTGAGGGTGCAGATATCTTCTGCACTTGTTTTGACAGGGAAGGAAGGTGGAACGTGAGTCTTTCCTTATTGCCTTTTCCCTTTTAGACTATCCTTTGGAAATCCTTTAAACTTCTTTCCTGTCCTAGTTCTGCCAGCTTCTGTGGCCATCTGTGTGAAAGATGGCTAATGCTCTCTTTGCATCCCCGATCAGGTTACCCTGATCCTCTGTCTCTATTCTTTGTCCTTTCTGCAATTTTAGCTAAATTGTTCTATTGTGTTGTCTTAAACCCCATAGGCTTCCACATATTCCCCCAATGCCTCAAGCTCTTAATCATAAACTCTAAATCCTCATTACTGTCCACTGCTGCAGGAGTCACTGCTGCTTCTCTCCCTGTCATCTGTTGGGGGTTTTGTTCTGATGTTATCTGTTCTGGTTTTTTTCTTACTGAGAGAGCTGTAAATTCTTGGAAAAGATATATATGTTAATACCTGGTACGTACGCATTGCTGTATACCTGATTTGTGATAATTGGACATGTATATATAGAGAACAAAGCTCATTCTCCCTTTGGTGTCTGGGAACTGCTGTCTCTTATGAATAAGTGCATTTAGGGGACAGAGCTGGCAGACAGCTTTCTTCTGAATGCTGTATTTTCCCTCTGAGGCTGTGTGGACGCTTTCCATTTTGCTTGGCATCCCTGGTGGTGCAGAATTGGTGCTGCCTGATGTGAGAGCTGCCTGCTAACTGCACTAGAACACACTGGAAACTTTTAGAAAGAGTGAAAAGCTCTAATGTCATATTTTAGGGGGGAAAAAATATGTGTAACAATTTTTCACCTGTAGCTGCCTGACAGTTACACTTGCCCAGTAACGTTAGATGTTGGTCTAAATGCATTTTCTAAGCAAACAAGAGCTTTCTCATAAAACCTCTGCCTATAAAGTGCCTACATGTTTTCATATTAACAGTCAGTTTATATAAAAGCTTTAAAAAATCCTCAAGTTTCAATTGAAATTTACCCCATGGATATTGGAATAGGGCTGGGGGATTCTAGTTGGGAAAGTTTTTACCGGTGCATGTTTAATTCATCTATTTATTTTTTTTTTTCCTTGCTGGTGTTTGTTCTGTGGTATCCATTTTTATTGTCTAGGAAACCGGCCTGGTTGTAATGACTGATATAGTCAGCTTAAACCACAGGCAGAACGGAGGCATGTACACGGATGAGGCTGTCCCAGCTTTTCAGCCACATACTGGGACGCTGGTGGCTACGATGCATTCTAAAATAGCCCCAAGGTAACATTTTTGTTGTCTGCGGTACTCTTAACTATTTTTTTTCCTATATTCTCAGCTGTTTCCCACCTCCAGGCCCCCAGGAAAGTGCTTGATTTAGACTAGGCACTGGTGGGGAAACTCTCTTCTGTTGTCTTGATAGACCTAACAAAAATTATAACTGACATTACTTTGTTAAATTAATTCTGGAAAAAGGCAAAGTAATGTTCTTCAAAAGGATCATTTGGAACTCTTTGCATATCTTAGTTTTCTATGAACAGTTGCTGCTTGTCAATATTTGCAAGCTAGCCCTTGTTTTGTGGAGTTGCTCATGATATGGCCATTCCTCTGGTGGTCAAGACAAATAAAATGAGGGAAAAAGTCCTGAAGTTCTATGACTAATGCTGTAAACTGAGGATGTGCCCTCCCTCTGTATTCTGAACCCCTGGTGGCCTCTTAGTAGAGTGAGTTTTGGAGGTTAGTTAAGAAAAATATAATGAAGCACCACAGGTAGAAAAATAGAAGAAATTATGAAAAGATTAGAGATAAAAACAATTCCAAGAGAAGGGAGGGGAGTGTAAAGTAGTGATTGTAGTAACTGCTATTGGTTAAGGCCACATCGTGGCTCTGTGTGTTCCCTTTGATTTCATTTGGTGAAAGAATTTGGGTCACAAAACCTTTATTTTTTTTTTAGATTATATTATTTATGCTAGTTTTTAAGATTACCTTATTTATACTATTTTTTAAGATTCTTATTTATGTCTCCAGACTGTTTAATGTGTGTGTGTCCAGTGGGATCATTTGGAAAACTATGTAATTTGTGTTATGAATGATACACCCAGTCGCTTTGTTGTGGTTCTGTGCTAACTAGAGTTTTGGATGGTCATGCGAGCTGCATTCAGGTGGTAACACTGATTTAGCAATTACTGTTAAAACCATCTTATTTAAAAGAATTCTTTGCCAACGACTTATTTCCTGTTCTAGCAGAGCAGAGAAGAGAAAAAGAACCTTCTTCCCTGAAACATGGATTTGGCACTGCCTCAATGTCAGGTATTGACAGGGAATTCCCTTAATTATATCCAGAGGGTTGTATCCTTTTCAACTGCAGAAAACAAAGCTCTTTAAAACCTACTGGAGTTACACTGGCATTCTCTGATATTTCTTGTTGCTTTTCTTCATTACTGCTTTAACCAATAATCTTTCTTTGTAACGTTTCATTTGGTCTCAAAGTGTATTCAGTTCAAGTTGAACCTGTCAGTTGTGTCTACAGTGACACAGTCACAGTGTCACAAACAGGGAAGAAAAGGAGCAGATATAAAGTGATGATGTACTTATAAGTCTATGCTAAAATCTTGATATGAGCCAGAATTCTGTGTGACACTTTAGGGAGCAAAGGGTGGTGGGGAATCTTGCTCGAGCTCACAGCCAAGAGGCAAGACCAGCCCCTCAGAAGAGCCAGTTTTCTGTGAGTGAGGAGCTGGGTCTGGATTTGTGTTTGGCCCCTTGGGTAATCCAGAAATGTCAACTTCAGTGAGCGTTTTTCTTCCTTTCCACCCCAATTCTAGCATCACTTGCTGCATATGCTTTAGCGGGAAAATGATCCCAGGGTAATACGTGTGAGGAGGAGGAGGCAGAATAGCTGCTTCTGTAAACACTGGTGGAATTCTATATTGATCGCTTTTTGGATTGCACAGAGCCCTTATTTCTCTTTCATCTGCTGCGAGAGCATCACCCCCAAACCTTAATTTACTGCCCAATAAGTCATGGTTTCCACTCGGTACAATGGGAACTAAAAAATGACTAAATAGATAACTGACCTCTCCCAGAAACAGCACATCTAGGATAATTTGAAGCAATTATCAAAAGGCTTCTCCAGGTTTGCAAGTAAACTTCATTCTCAATAGATGATTATAAATTAAATTTGACAGGATCTTGCAGCAAGTGTATTCAAATCTGTTCAATTGAGCGTGAAATACGCTTTGTAGAAATACACAAAGAATTCCAGAAGTACCCGTTTGGGCCTCAGCAAGCTGGGGCAGTTAATTATAAGTGGGAGAGTGTGGAATAAAAAGTTGCAGATTATGTTTTCTCCACTTCATTTCATTAAAAACAACTGAGTTGAGCATTCCACTCTCTTGAACAAGAAGAATTTTATTTTTTTTCTTCTACCATTTATAATTACAATATACAATCCTCAAAAAAAGAAACAAAAGCCTAATGTCAACTTCCCAAACCAATTCTAAAAATTCCTAAAGCCTGGCTGGAGGGTCTAATGGCTGGAAATGTGTGTGTACTTTGGCCCCCCGCCCAGAAGAGTAAGTGCCCTCATGTGTGAAAATAATGTTAATGCTGGTTATGGGCTGAAATCCCAGTGGAAAGAACATCAGCTGCAACAAATTGTCCGGTTAAACAGACTGGAATACTGCCAGTTCTGGAGCTAGGACACCCTTCTGCTCGCTCTTCAGGGCTGAATTTTATTGCAGGTACCAGCTGCCTAACTCCAGTTAGGATGGAGACCTAGATATTAAGAAACTAGTGCTTAAAAGAAGTTAACATCACTTGGTGCTATCAAGGCAAGTTCGTTTCCCAGGCTCTGCACACTGTAGTTTGAGCTGGGGAGCCACTTCACTGCCCAGAGAGCTGGAGACTGACCCACCCCAGCACCCTGCTCAAAGGCACAGTGATCTCTAGTATTTTATCAAACTATTTGTTTTAATCCTTTTCGTGCTGTGATATAAATGCACAGACCAGTGCATGATGTGCTGCCCAGTTAGTGACAGTCACAACAGCTCAGGCTCATTGAAAAATTCCAAACAGTTGATTTAGATGAAGAAAGTAAAGGTGCTTCGTTGGAGCCTAAAATGTGCATAACCTTTGGTTCAAAAGCAGTGAAAGCACAATTCTTTAGTTTGTCCTGGGTATGAATCAGGTGGAATTGCAGCATTGAAAGACAGCGTGCCATGCTGCAGACTTGCAGAGCTTATTCCGAAGATCTTGCTTTCTCATTTTCCAGGCCAACTAAGATGCACGTTGCTCTCAAAAGATTCCAGAGCTACCAGCATGTGTATCGGGCTCTGGGGAATAAATAAGAACTTGAGAGAAAACAACCTTAGGGTGTACTCATAACTGCACCAATCATCCTGCCAGTTGAGCCATGAAATAGCTTTTGTTCTTGCTTTAGAGGAAATGTTTTCTGTTCCAGGCAAGGCAAAAGCTTCTTTGCAGGAGGGGAAATAGCAAAGTCTGCAGAACAAAATTGATTTTCTGTTATTATAAAGCATGGAAGAGGACACCAGGTTTCTGATAGCCTGTTGCGGTATGCACAGTAAAGCTAAATACTCAGAATAGACGTTTGATTTTTAATAATTAGTTTCAGTCCTCATTGGAAGAAAATTATGGTTTTGGAAATTTTCAGAGTCAGGCATTCCAAAAACCAACCACCCTAAATGTTTCTGAATCAACATACCCTCCCCTGGACAGGCAGTTGCTGAACTCGGTGTCTGGAAAATTTCTGCTTTGCCCTTATGTTCAAGCAGAGTCTGCAACGTGGCTACGTATGCAAGGACTATGGTATCCAACAAAAATTACTTTTATTTCACTAACTCTTAAATAAATTATTCCTGAACTGCTTTTATTCAGGACCTCAGCTTAGGAGTCTTTCTTTTCTCTTTTTTTTTTTTTTTTTTGACTTAGTGCAGACTATTGCCTCTTTGCCTGTAAAGCTTTAATTCAGTAAGAATTTGTTAGACAGTGTTTTGCAGAAGCAAGTACTTGCTGTTCTACTCCTTAGAAATGTGCACAGGTCTCAAAAAACCTGATAGAAAACATTAATCCCATCAACACGAGTTATTTCCTGTTCTCTTGGGCAGTGATGTGTCAGGGGAAGCAGAGCTGCAGGTGGAGGTGCCAGACTCCATCACGACGTGGATAACGGAAGCCGTGGGTCTGTCGGAGGAGAAGGGCTTGGGCATTGCCAACCAAACAGAGCTGAAGACGTTTAAACCTTTCTTCATTGATTTCACCTTGCCCTACCACGTCATCCGGGGCGAGCAGACCAAAATCCCACTGACTGTCTACAATTACTTACCCGTCTGTGTAGAGGTAACCACCTTCTTCATTCCCATTGCTATGTCACTAAATCGTGTTTTACCATCAAAATTTCCTAAGTGATCTACAGGCCAGGGTAGATCAGATATAGGGATAAGATAGAGATAAGCTCATCGTAAATGCTTTGAACAAGATAAAAATATTGCTTTTCAATACAAAGAAATGTCATTGCTTTATTTTAGCTTGAAATAACTGTAGTAGTCTGAAGTGTCTTGCAACGCTTCAGAGATACAAATATTGAAACATGTAGGGAAGGCAATTTGGAAGCTTATGCTGAACCACAGGGGAGAATTTCCTTCATAATCAGGAAGTAGTTTATTTTAAAAGAATGCTTTTTTTCAAGAAATCCTGTCTCCCTGGATGTTTTCTTCTGAAACTCAGTATCTGTCTAGCTCCAACAGTATTGTTCTGAACTACTGGTGGAATGGCTGAGCTGGAAGTAATGCTGTCACTCAAATATATTACTGGAAGGTTTGAAGAATGAATAATCTGTGCATACTCTGATTTTATTAAGCATTTTGTGGGTTTGGGATTTTTCATATATATATCCGTTGGTTTTGCAGCTGAAATTTGCAATAAATGGCATTCCAAAATTTTCACAGGTCCATGTGAAGATTTCTGTTCCAAAAGGCATAAAGTTTGTTGGGCATCCCGGGAAACACCATCTGACAAGAAAGAAGTGCGTTGCCCCTGGGGAAGCTAAACCCACCTCTATCGTTTTGTCCTTCAATGAGCTTGGACTCAGCAACATCACTGGTAGTATAGAAATAAAAATAGCTTGCTGCTTGAAGGAGTTTTACAAGTGGTTTTTTTTAATCCTCTTAAATTAGAAAGAAGAAAAAAAATTCTTATTTCCCTAGTACCCCAAAGTGGAGTCGTTCATTCCACTTGCTGCCAGTTTAGCTTTTCAACCTCAACTGGGGAGTCTGTACAAACAAACTTCAGGAGGTTCCCTAGTCATTGGTTCTCCTGTTGTGTGATATGTGGTCATTTAAGGTTTGGACCTGTTACATTTCCCTTAAAAGATCAGTGGAAATTCTTTAATTAGAGAAAAACAACAAAGTCTGTACATCTTTCATGCAAATAATCACAGTAAAAATTATGCAACTCTGAAAAATGGGAAAAGGTATGTCTTGTTGCCCTGGGATTGTCCAAATGTTGTCCAATTTTAGATGTGATTATTCACATACTTAGAGAATAAAGGTAGTATGAGAGCTGTAATTACAAAACAGGGGTTTAAACTGAAAGAGGGGAGATTTAGATTAGATACTACAAAGAACTTCTTTGCTGTGAGGGTGGTGAGAGCCTGGCCCAGGTTGCCCAGAGAAGCTGTGGCTGCCCCATCCCTGGAGGGGTTCAAGGCCAGGTTGGAGGGGGCTTGGAGCAACATGTTCTGGTGGGAGGTGTCCCTGCCCATGCCTCCTAACGCCCTCAATGATCTTTAAGGTCCCTTCCAACCCAAACCATTCTATGATTCTAAAACACTTGATGTACCGTTCATCAACTGCATCTAATTAGTTTAGATCATCACTTGAACTCCTGAAGATCTTCCTATCACAAAATCTCTGCTTCTTTTCCTTCTGTTTCTTAGCAAAAGCTTTTGCTTATGGTGGAACTAATTGCTGCCAGGATGGGATGCAGCCCTTAAAGAATGGCAAACACTCAGAGGACAACTACGTGGACAAAAGGACCCCCGTGGGAGTAGATTATGTTCGCAGTAGTGTTATTATTGAGGTAAAAAAAATATGAATTTGTAATAATTTAGAAAAAAAAATTATAAACGCTTGGGCAAATCATGGAAGTTTTTAGGTAGTTAATCAAATGTGAATAAGTTTATAAGAATCTTCAAGTTAATTTATGGTATGATTACATGATTGGAAATAATCAATTTTAGTGGTACAGGGCCTGTTTGCTTCTGAGTTTGTGCTGGTGAATCTTCAATACTGCTCAGAAGAAAAAGGGATAGAGATTTTATTGGGTATGTTTGCTCTGTTAAGCTAAGAAATTCATTGTAATGTGCGATTAGCAGATAGTGGTTAGCATAACTCTAGCAGCATACAGTGTAAGAACTTTTCTATAAAGGCTATAAACCACTGTACAGCAGCAGAATATTATTTCTGTATTTTGTAAGTAAAACTGAATGGCTGTTACTGTTAATCCAAGCACTGTGTTTTTATGTATGGATTTCTGTCTTTATATAGCCAGAGGGACTGTCCAGAGAATATACCTATAGTGTGTTCTTCTGCCCAAATGGTAAGTTCATGATTTGAATGAGATATTAAGTTTCTTTGATTTAATTATAAATAGAAACACGCAGCTTCATCCCATGAAAAAAAAATAAAATTAAAAAAGTCTTTGTTTCCATTTGTCTATGATTGATGAGTTATGGTGTGTAGGAGGAACTTTTGAATAAAGAGTCTTTCTACCGGTCTGGCTAATTATGAATTTGCTTTAACTGCCCAAGTGATTTCTGGAAATGGCAATTAAATTCCTTTCCTTTATGGAACAGTTTGAGTATTCAGCACTGTGGACAGTAACGGTGACTGTACTTCTTTTCAGTTGATGTTTTAAAATTCAGTTCTGGAATCAGCATGTCCTTTCCGCCTGAGATTTGGATAGCTCAAAGTTGGCTCCAGTAGCTAAACAGAAATGCTTTTGACTACTAGATTAGAACTGAAAAATCGCTCACAGACTTCGTAAAAAATCCAGCTGAGCAGCTTGAATTGAAGAATTTTCTGTATTGGAAGAGGGATAGGAATAGAAGATGGGAAGAAACATCCACATGTATTTTTATAGTTTCTATAAGAGAAGCTGGAAAAAAGAACATGTACTTAGTAAAGATCTGTTTGTTTAAATTTTAGCAGTTAGCTATGGGTTATTTCTGAATATGTAAGCTAAGCTCTTATTCTTACAACATTCCATTGTTTTTCTGACTAGAGAAAATACACATTTCTACACCTAACAAATATGAGTACCAATACATGCAGAAACCTGCTCAGATGACACACTTTGACATCGCTGTGAAGGCACACAATGACGCTCACCTGGCCTTGTCCTCTGGCCCACATGACATGGCAGAGATGACTGAGATTGTTATTGGTGGCCATCAAAATACTAAAACATGGATTTCCATAAGCAAAATGGGTGAGCCAGTGGCCAGCAGGGACACGGCTGGTATCCTCTCCTGGGATGAATTCCGCAGCTTCTGGATCAGCTGGAAAAATGGAATTATCCAGGTAGTGAATTTATCTATGTAATGGTCTGGAAGTCTCTTGCTTTCTTAAATAGAGTTTGAGCACACGCAAACAACAGATTTTTCATTAGTCTTTTTGGGCAAAAGCTTTGTTCCTGTTGCTTTCTCTATATTAAGTCTTAATCAGGCTGTTTTAATCAGAACATACCTGCTTGCCATGTTATGGTCTCAAGACCTGAGGTTTAGATGTTTTCAGTACTAAGTGTGCTGAAAGCCTGGGGAATTCTCATTAAACTTCCATGGATTGTTTTGTGGGTGGGGGAAGAGAAAGATATTGGTCCATAGACAATGTTCTCTGGTGCACACAGAACTTACTAGCTCTAAGGACACATGGCAGAGTGGCTTCATATGTGTGGGTTCTTGGAACTGCATGGTTTTTTATTCCTTTCAGGTTGGCCATGGTACTCGGGTGCTAAATGAGTCTATTATTGTGGAATGGACAGTCCCCAAACAGCTTGAGGTGAAGTACATTGGCTTTTCCACAGGCTGGGGGTCAATGGGAGAGTTTAAAATTTGGAGAAAAGAAGAGACTGATGAAAATCACAATGAAGCATTTACTCTTGGAGTTCCCCACAACATAATTCCAGGATCAGAAAGAGCTACGGCTTCAATAATAGGTATCAATTCTGAGGAGGTATCACTAGGTACTAGTTATCAAATATGAAGAGCTATTCCAGCTGTTCCTTGCTTCTCACCGGTATTTGTGTAATACAGACCAGATAAGATAGTCATAGATAGTTACAAAAGTATATGCTGCTTAATAATTGGGGTAGTTTTTTTGTGACTTGTTTGACTCTGAGTTGACAATGACTTAAAGTTGATAGTGTCTGAGGGCTTTGCGAGGCACTGGCTGTTAGAATCCGTAGTATTCACTTCATAATCATCATAACCACAGACTGTGCTGTGTTCTAAACTTGTAGTCTAAATTGTGGGCTCATGGATAATCAGACTCTTAAAGGTGAAATTTCTTTTTTCCAGCAAGAGCTTGAAGGGCTAAGACTTATAATTTGGAAGTCCTTCAAATGTTGATACAGTTTATTTAAGCTGATGGTGTGTATCAAGTAGAAATTAGTGTAGTCAGGTGGGTTTTAATCCAAAGACATCAAAAGTAAAGCGTTATTCCTTAATACTGACCATACCTGCTCTTTTTCAAACAGGAGATGTGATGGGTCCTACGTTGAACAACCTGGACAATCTTTTGCGATTACCATTTGGATGTGGGGAGCAGAACATGATCCATTTTGCTCCTAATGTTTTTGTCCTCAAATATCTGCAGAAAACCAAACAACTCAGTCACGAGGTGGAGAGTGAAGCTACTGACTACCTTGTTCAAGGTAACAAGCCTTTTCTCCTTCTATAAATTGTAAGTTAAAAGAGATTTTTACCAGTCTCACATTTTCCTTGCTAGTCAAGAGTATCCCAAGTGACAAGGATTCGTCATTTCTTGTAGGATCATCTCACAGGTTAACAAGATTTTGATGGCAAGATGTTTTCCCTTGATATGTAGCCTGTGCTTCCCATCATTAACTCCTAGTTTACATGCTGATATCTATTTTTTATCTTTTTTTTCTTAGGCAGTTTATTTCTATGTTTAAACATTTCAGAAAGTCAAAGAAAATGAAATTTAGTAAAGGTCTCTATATTTAGTTTTTTGCCTTATTCCTAAATTCTCTTTTAGAACTGGAGTCCACATGACTCTTCTCTGAACTTTTAATAGTATTTTCTTAGTAACAGTACACCCAAAATCAAAAGTTAGTATGCGAAGTAGTTAACCTAGAGCCATGTAACAAAGGCTTTATTCTGTCCTGTCAGTGTCTCCTGTCCTATCTCACTAAACAGCTTACAGCAATCTATCTTTTCATGCCCTGTTTTCTTAGCATTTGTTTGGGAAGAGCCACATGCAAAATAGTTTCATAACTAAATGCAAGTAAGAATTCGGAGGTCATTATAAACAAGAGTGACCCAAAGGGACAGAGCTGTCTTGTGTATGAGTCAGACAATAGTCATGTCATGAAATCAGAGGTGACAGGATGAGGTGGTTCTCCTCTGAAAATATAAATATAAAATGTAATATGTAATATATTTCTTGTATTCAGCAGTAAAAGCCCCGTGTTGCTTCCTTGGCCTGGCCACAGTCCTTTCACTTGTAATTTTTTGTGCTTGCTGATAGCAGTAAGACAAAGGGAATTTTTTAATAGTCTGGTCAGTTTTTCCTTTGCAGTATCATTTGCTTTTGTTTCTTTTGATGAATCTGCAACCCTTCCAGGTTTTTTGGCTCCAAGCTCTGCCTGCTAATTAACCCTTGCAGAAGAAATCCTCAGGAGTTTTAAACTCTTCTGTGTTTATTGGAGCCCTGCCAAGTATAAGGTTTAGATGGGAAAGTCCCTTTGCTCACTCTAGAAGGCTTTTGTGCCTTACCAAGCCAGAAAACTGTTTCATCGCTTAGTCATCTGTCACAGAAAGTGCTGATACCCAACAATTCCCCTGTATTCCCTAATCTTTAGAAGTGGCCTGAGCTCAACGAGTCAGTAATTCTTCTGCTTCCCCACAAGGCAGTTCTTCCGAAGCAGGTGACCAGGGCAAAACTAGAAACGGGAACCTCTCCAGTGAGTCCCAGCACCTAGAGGAGTGCTTAGGAAACACTGAAGTTCAGAAGAGCAAGCAAGACATAAAAATCTGTCTTTTAATACCGAATCTCTTCAAATTTCAAAATTTTAACATTTCTACTGGCCGGGAGGCAGGAGCTGTAGTCTTACAGATGTTAGCCTGAATGGATTTCTGAATCGGCTCCAGCGTACGGACACTGAGCTGGCTCTAGCACTCGCAGCAAAATAAGAGGTTGCCTCGGGCAGCAGAATCCCTTGTGCTGGTGCCAGATGGTCGGAGTCTTCATTCACTTTAAATACTGGCTTTTCTCTATGTGAGGATTTTGGACTCTCCCAATGCTTTTGTGACTTCCAGGCTACCAACGCCAGCTGACCTACAAGAGACAAGATGGTTCATACAGTGCTTTTGGCGAGAGGGATTCCTCAGGGAGTATGTGGTGAGTTGCTATTTAAAACAGAGTTAGAAAATTCAGTGTTTGCTAAATGGGAAAAATACACAATTGGCAGGGAAAGAAGAGTCATTTTTCCAGCTTCCATCATGGTATTGCACACAGTGGAGAACAGAAATAATACTCAATGACTATAGACTTACTGTTCCAATGCTGCTGAGCGTTCGGGCTACACTAGTAGGTGTATTACAATCGTTTCAAGACTTGGGGGCAGTTCAGATAGTCACATCTGCTAATATGTCCAGGCCTTAGGCACAGAAACTACAGTTAAGGATCATTTTTGGTCTATTGCAATTGGAATATCAGTGTGTTGGGGCACTTAAACACCTAATTCCACTTGGGAATGGAGCTTTGCCTGAAGCTTGTGCAGAGAAACTTGCAGTCGCTAGAAGTGGCAGAGGCTTTTACCAGGGTAGAAAAATAACCCCCACCAAAACCAACCCAAAAAACCCCAAAGTCTTTCTCCAAAGTGCTTTCTGTCCCCTCGTGGATGAAATGGAATGGATGGGGTTATGCCCTGAGAATTGAAGAGCAGGACCTTTCAGAGTCAAAAAATATGTGAAGCAGAAATTTGGAAACTGAGAAATCAGCTCATCTCACTGATGTCCCTCTTGGGAAACCGTGGCCTTTAAGGCTGTGCGTTACATCACCTTAGCGTGTTAGTTGACTGTAACGTCTCAGATGTAGTAGATTCTTGTCTTCATTCATTTGTTTGTGCTGTCATTTGGCTTCTCCATCTGCTCTGTATTTGCTCTAAACTGATTTTGTTGGTGAGCTCATAGTGAGGGGAAGTACCACTTCTGTGATGCTGCTGCCTCACTGTTTCTAAGATAGTAAACTTTTATCTCAGATCTGGCATCTCCCAGTCCCTAGATGTAAAATACGGTGACACAGAATTACTTAACACTTGAACAATGCCCTGCCAGGCAGCGTGCTTTCTACCCTCCCATTCCTCAGGGGCTTGTAAAAGGAATGATTCAATCTCCCAAAGCTGGCCAGAGTTCGCACTTGTTGCATGTCAGAGGTTTAGAATTCCAAAACCACTTCGGTTGCTTTCCTAAACCTTAATTCTGTATAAAGTCTAACACAGCCTTGGACTTTAGCAATGGGTCTGGATTTCTTTTTAGTTTTAGTTACAGTAAAAAAATTGGAAAATTTGCTCCTCTCTTTTCTTTCCAAATAATTCCATACTTATAAGGATATTGATTCTTAAATTAAAAGCTTTAATGATTTGGGTGTCAGATGAGCACCTATAAAAGGGAACGGAATTTCAGAGTGCGTCATAACTGCAACAAATATATCTTCCACTTTTCAATTTAATTTGTTGACCCTTAATCCTGCTCTTATTCAGAAGTTTGGACAGTGTTCAGGTGTTTTTATGTACCATTAACTTTTTAACAGTATTTAATGTTTCCCCAACAAGGTTTTTCAAATTTGTGCTTTCTAAGAATGTTGCTTTCCCCTTACTTATACATTGTTCTGAACTGGTTTTCTCAGTGAAGACGATAAATTCATGTTTACAGGCTAACAGCGTTTGTCCTCAAGTCCTTTGCACAGTCTCGTGGGTTTATTTTCATTGACCCAAAAGAACTAACAGCTGCCAAAGACTGGATCATCCAGCATCAGAAAGAAGATGGTTCTTTTCCTGCTATGGGTAGGATACTAAATAAGGACATTCAGGTAAAAACTATACAGACTCAAAATCATGCAATGGGTGTATTTTTTAAGTTGTTATTAAAGCATGAAGTGATGCAGTTACCTTATGCCTAATATGAGCATTGCACTTGAAAGGCTGGAATGGGATAGAAAGAAACAGGAGAATTTCAGCTAAAAACCAGTCTTTGTGCTGTCCCGTGAGAAGGGAAAGCAAGATGTAGAGTCTTGCAAAACACTTCCAAGTCGCGTCTTGGAGTGTCGAGTTTTGTGCATTGTGTTCTCAGGCTATTGCTGGGGAAGGAGCTACGGTGTGTGCTTGGGTTCTACATTTTGTACTCCTTACAGGCAAGGAAAAGAAGTTCAGTGATGCCACAGCTTCTCTTAGAGTTATAAGATTCTGTGTCTTGCTTCAAGAGTCTGTTTATCCAGCATCCTTTTCTCTAGTTTTCATCCAGTGGTTTGTGTCTGTTGCCCTCCAGGGTGGAATCCACGGTAAGATCTCCCTGACAGCTTATGTGGTTGCATCTCTTCTGGAAACTGGTGTAACTTCTGAGGTAACAAAAACTCTCGCCTTCTACATATTCTACATAATCTTTCTATCTTTTTTTAAGTTTGAATTTACTGCTGTTCACTTTCAAAGGTTCTGTGCTCAGTAGTGTGACAGCATCCAGGTAATAGAGGCTGTTGGAAAGCCTTGAGATTATTCTAAAGTCAAGGAATCTGTTCTGAAGTTATTCAAGGTGATCTCCCGTCCTTCAACCACCAGCTCAAGGATTATTCCACCAGAGAAAAACTCTTTAGCCATTTAGATGTGGTGTTGGGGGATATGGTGTAGGGGAGAACTTTGTAGAGTAGGGTAGATGGTTGGACTCGATGATCCCAAGAGTCTCTTCCAACCTAGACGATTCTATGATTCTGTGATTTTTCCCTGCACCCCCCTATTCCCCAACCTCTCCCAAAAATGGCTGCAAAAAATGTTTTCTGCCTTGTAATTTCGTGGTGTGGTTGAAAATGGTGCTAATAGCAGTTTAACTAGGGCCGCGTAGGCTTCGGGGATCCAGAGAACTTCTGCGGTCTGCCTTTGGTACAGTGGCCAAAATGCTACTGCTCTTAGATTACCGTGTCTTTGGAGCTGCACTCCTGTAATGTGCTGGTTTGAGGACTCTGGAGAAAAATGTTTCTCCGTAATGAGACAGAACAGGAACACTCCAGAAGAAAGAATCGCTACATCGGAGCGTGCAATTGCGCTGCATAATTTTTGAAGTAGAAGAAAATTAAATCACTTCCAGTATAATTGGTGTTTTAGACATTCCTTCATGGTAAAAACAGTTCTACTTGCAGATGTGCTGAGCAAGTCAGGAATGAAGTTCTTCACTTGCTCTTCAACAGCCAAGGCAAGGAGTGGTGGTGGGGGAATAGGTCTGCACAAGTGGAAGTGGAAAATTAAAACAGGAGGTGTGGTGGGTGTTTCAGCATATCTTGGGGATCTGTACTCAGACAAAGGATTGCCCGTTCAGGCAAAACCCAGTGAGTTTATGGAGGGTTTGAGACAGGCAGTGTAAATAGCAGTTTGTTCGGAATCGGAAACTCTGTCATCATCTCAGCACTTGTGATGGCAACCCTGTAGAGCTGGAAGAATGAGACCTCGCTGCCATTGCAAGCAGATACCCCCTAACCCCCACTTCTTGTTGGAGTGGAAGGCCTTCAACCTTATCAAAAATTAAAAATAACAAATTAGAAAATCTTCTAATTCCAGTAACTTTCTGCATCCCAGTCAGCAGTGTCCCTCCTCTGAGCAGTGATGTGATGCTCTCTCTGGGCTGCTGTGTGTCAAGACAGCCCTAGCGTTTTTATTTGCTGGAAGTGCAGTTTATGTGGATCTAATGGTTTTCCTAGAGGAGATTTGCAAGTGTTACTAATGATCTGAGCTAGGAAATGAGGAAGGGGAAGGTTAGTGCCACAGGGAAATCAAAGGAAACCAAATTACATCAAGTCCAATTAAATTGTTTCTATAAATTATCAGAGCCACGTTCCTACGTGGTGAGGTCATTGAGGGAGTTAATAAAACATGTTTGTTGGCTGCAGGGACCCCTGGGAACCTTGGCCTTTATTATCCTCTGGCGTCTGCTAGACGCTCCGGAGTGTCAGGAACACAATCAAACCTACAGTAGAGAGCTCGCTTCTGCTCTGTTCATCTGCTGCCTTGCAGGGGCATGACATTTCTTCAGCTTTAGGGGGAATAAATGTGTCTCAATATTAGTCTAGATCATTCTTGCTGGGCTGTTTGTTCCTTTTTTTTGAATTTGTGATGCGTGGCTTTTCTTAGGGAAAATGTTAAGTCATTCTGCAGAGAGCAGAAATGCATCCATCCTACTTTTTTTGTTTCTTTTTAAATGGACAGAAAATAACGTGAAATAAAGTGATTCTGAGATGTAAAGGCTGGTAATATATCTGGGCTCTTTCCCCTAAATATAGGAAGAAAGAACAGCCATTGAGAAAGCAAAACACTTCTTAGAGTCCAACTTGTATTCAGCAGAAGACCCCTACACTACTGCCCTGACCGCGTACGCCCTGACGCTGCTGCACAGTCCCTCCGCTGCTGTGACGCTGCGCAAGATGAACAGCATGGCAATCACACAAGGTACTGTGCTCCCGGGGCCAGGCTGGCAAGTCCCCACACTGGGAATCCTCTTACAGCAACAAGCAAAAAGCCCTCACAACTTGACTGATGTATTGAGTTGCTGGAGAGGACAGAGCCTGAGAGATGAGGTCTTTCTCACCGCACAATTTGACTTTGTAAGGAGAGAGTTTTCCCGATTCTCCGTAGAGAGGGCTGAGTGCCTTAGTCCTGCACGTGCAGCTGATGCTGGGGGAAGGCAAGTGCATCAGAGCCTCTGCAGTGCCTTTCCTGTCGACAGGACAGTTTGCCTTGTAACACGTCACGTTCTCTGATGGTGTATTTTAATCCAAAATCCAAGCATTGCCTAATTTGCCACATTGAGCCATCTTTGTAATTGCAAAGGGAGCCTCTTGCCCAGGGGATGCTTGTCTAAAAGGAGGGACAGTGCAGCTGGGGGCATGAGTCTGTTCTTTGAGTCAGTGCAAAAGTAGAATTTGGTTCCTCCTGTACAGGGAGGCTTAGCTGCAGCCCTGCTGCAATAACGTACATGTTCCACTGTCCTTTTTTTTCTAGATGGCTTTACACACTGGAGCTTGACAGGAACTCTTGTTACTGATGAAGATACCTTCATGGGATTTAATGATGGTCTCTCTCAATCAGGTACCTGTACTGCCGAGACAGAGGGAATGGCTGCAACAACGGGCCACTTGACTACACATATTCTAGTCATCTGTTTATATAATACACTTTAAAATTTCCCTCACCAGTTTCTTTATTTTTTCCCCCAATCTGTTAGCATTTCTGGAGGGACACAAGGTTTTGGTCTCCAAAGCAAGCTTCGTTAGCCAAGGTATTCTGAAAATCACAGTTGGTCAGGGCAGGGTCTGGATGAAATGAGAGCTCGTAAAAGGCAGGTAACATTATGCTGAAAGAGCTGAGAGCAAACGAGAGACAGAGCTAGATGTGCTGAAGACAGGACTGGCTTTTGAGCCCCAGCTCTCTCACCATTTCTCGCTCCAGTTTTATAAAGTGAGAGATACAGAAGAGTGAGAGCTATATGGGATTCCATCAGGAAAGAATAATTTGAAATGGAAATCTGAGAGAAGCCGAATACACTTAATTTTAGAGTTGTTTAGTGTTGTATTTTCAAATAGACCTCGGGATCGTATCCCCAGCAGTCGCTGGCATTTCAGCCGATTTCCTAGACTTTAATGATCAAAGCCACAACAACAGTGATGTTATAATTTTCAAGTCACTTAAAGCCATTGACTCTTCTAATAGGATGTAGGTGCCACCAGGGTTCAGGAAGGCTCTAACAGGATATTGCATGAAAAATCTCTAGGACAGGAATACAGTGTGGGCAGCAGCAAAGTAGAACTGGAGCAGGAAAAAAATTCCTTATGGGATACAATCAAGTAGAAAGAAGGTTATCTATTGTGTGAAGGGGAGAGCTTGTGTTGGAAGCAGAGATATCTTTGCAAGATGATGCATCTTTTAACTTCGTTTTTCTTTTCCTGTGTTTACCTCTACAGACTCTAACTTAATGAATATTCATAGAACTATCTCTACACCTGACCAGATTCTCACATCTAGATGGTATTCTGATTTATTTTTTTTTATTTTTCCCCCTTGCAGTTGTTTCTGCAGAAGTGGAAATGACATCTTATGCCCTTTTGACATACACACTCCTTGGAGACGTGGCCTCTGCACTCCCAGTAGTAAAATGGCTTTCACAGCAGAGGAATGCACTTGGAGGATTCTCATCTACTCAGGTGGGCTGCCTCCAAAAAAAGGTAGCTTCAATGCATGCATAATCTATTGTAGAAATCAATTAATTCAGGAATGATCAATGCAGAGTTTCCATCTAGAGTCTAGACAGAAACCAATTGTGTCCTGGTAAGAATTAAAACTTACCAGTGCTCTTTATGGCTTCCTTCTCAGATGATCATTTGAAAGGAACCTAGACTTTGCCCTTAGAGATGCCTTTAAAAGTGAACACAACCTGATATTTCTTTTGCTATCATAATTCATAAGGAAGATTCTGCTACCAGAAGCTGATGACTGAACAGCACAGTGCTTGTTTATAAATTTAGTATGTTCCTGTATTCCTCACTGTTCTGATCTCTCCCTCTTCTGATCCCTAGGACACCTGTGTAGCCCTGCAGGCACTGGCTGAATATGCTATCCTTTCTTATGTTGGAGGAGTTAACCTTACCATTTCCTTGGCGTCTACCAATCTAGACTACCAGGAGACATTTGAGCTTAACAAGATGAATAAAAAAGTCCTCCAGACTGCAGTGGTAGGTGGTTTTGTGTTTATGGAGCCAAATTTTTAAAGTGATCCACGTGAGCTGGGTTTTGAATGACAACTCAAATAAGTTCAGTAATGGTAAAAGCACGAGTTAAACACTGAGGTCTTGGGACTTTCTGGGGTTTTATGGCCAGGTTCTGATATGAAGGAGGCAGCACTTGAAGTTAAAGGCATTTTTCACCATAACTAATGCCTGGTGCTTATTTTGTGCTGCTGCTTGTTTCTACCACCGTTAAATGCAGGTGGCTGAAAAGATTAAGACATTCTCACTCCACTTTTGCAGTCTTGTTCATAACCAGAAAGATTTTTTGCAAAGAATAAAGCTAAAACTGATATTTGTTTGAATTCTGAGTGCTGTGTCTTAACTGTGGATTCTCCCCAGATCCCCAGCATCCCAACGGGGCTGTTTGTGAGTGCCAAAGGTGAAGGCTGCTGTCTGATGCAGGTAAAATTGCCATGGGGCTGGAGAAAGCACGAGTGGGTCATCTCTAAACTCACAGTCTATTTGCTATTTTTTAAATCCCAGTTTATTGTGAGGAAAGAGTCACACTTTGAATTTTTCTCATAGTAATTATATAGAAGTAAATGTGATTGTACAAGGGTGAATCTGCTCTCGGTAAAGCTTTACCTACATATAACTGTGTTGCAAAGCTTCTGTTGCCTCTGGGCCTGCCATGACCTCTCTCTGAAGAGATCTGGTGTTTGTGCTGCTCTTTGGGGAACATTTGTAGATGCCGTGAAAAGTTGGAGTCTAATAACTGCCCTGATTTGGTTTGGTTTGGGTTTTTTTTCTCCCCCTTTCTGCTGCAGATTGATGTCACATACAATGTACCCGACCCCATTGCCAAACCAGCTTTCCAGCTCCTGGTTAACCTGAAGGAGCCAAAGTCTGAGCAGCACCTTCAAGCTGCGAATCTCCCGCGGTCTGTCTCTCCGGACGAGAACCGCTCTGAAGCCTTGCACAGAGAGAGGGCTCTGGTGGATGATGATGACCCAGCTTCGGATCAGGACCATCAGGAATACAAGGTCATACTGGAGACCTGCACTAGGTAGGAAATGCCAGTCTGCATCGTGTCCTGCCTGTTTCTCAGAGACCATGCAGTTTGCTGAGCAGCATGTCTATACTGATACAGGAAAAATATCAAATTCTTTCTTGCTGCACTGTCTGTATCTCAAACAGTGTAATTGTGGGTTGTAGGACAGAGTTATTGCATGGACATTCATGAGGCTTCTCTGCTGGCATTAATAATTTTAGTGTTAAGTATATGTCAAAGGTAGAGAAACAAGAACAAAATCTACCAAGAGGGTAACACCTCGGGGTTTCATTATTAAGTTTCTTTATTGCTTCTCCACGACATGAAGAAGACAAATTGAATGTCACTGGCTTGTATTGTAAAAGAGCTAGGTAATTTCAGCTGATTAACTCATATCTTAATTGCTTTGATATTTCTATAAATATTATTGACTTGTCTTTAATGTTTGAGTTGATTATTCTTCAGTTTTGGATACCAAAACCAGAAGATGCTTTATGAATTTGGACTCTATGATAAATATGCAGGTATTTGTTAGTAAGCTCTCTAAAACTTATTGTTTCTCTCCTTATTTTGCATAAAGAAATTTAAAATAATTTTTAAAGGTGGCATAATACTCCAGAAGTTTCACTTCTAGCTCTCCAAGCACTTTGCAGAGACATTAGCAGTTCTGCCTCATTTCATAGATTGGGAAACTTAAGATATTAAGAGAAAACAGCTTGTCTATAGACAACCAGCAGTGAGAATAGTTTCTGACCTGTATCCAATCCACTTAACGTGTTTTGCTTAAACAGTCAGCGCTGCAGCTGGTGTTGGGGAGGTGGCTTATAAAGTCTTGTCAGTCCTTGAAGATGCCTGTAACTAAGGAGGCTGCCCTGCATCAACACAACCTTTCTGTTGTTATTTCTGAAACTTCTGCCCTGGGAATTGCTGGAGCAAAGACAGAAATTTGAGAGGAAGCCCAGTCCAGGGAGATTGATTGCTTGGAAAGAAAACAAAAGCAAATGAAATCTTCCCTTTCCTCCCCTTCTTCCTATAATGATGCTCTTTTAACTCCTTCATCATCTTAGGCATCACGAATAGAGCAGTGCATCTAAAGATGACAATTTAAATATTTTGAGCTGGGGCTATTCTTCAGAATGTAATTGTTTAAGTGTTGTCAGGCTCAGTGACATCCTTGGGGCACTTTTGAGGAGTTAGGTTAAAAATGGTATGGGAAATAGAGGGCTGTGATAGAAGAGAGAATGGGAAAAATGCAGGTAAAGGGATACTGTAGGATTTTTGGGGGAGTATGGTGCGTGGAGTTAGATCAGGATTAACAAGGTGTAATGTCTCTGGGAGACTTTCAGCCCTGAACTGGTTTACACAGAGCCAACTGGATGTTCCATCATCTTATGCTGCTGTGGGTGTATGAGCTTGGCTGTGGCCTTACATCCAGGGCTTCAGCAAACTCACCACCCACCCCTGCTGTGGGGGTCTCTGAAGAGAGGCTTCCAAGTAGCCCTGCAGGAGCCAGTTCACATCTGGCAGAGTTGGGCCTGGCAGCTGTGCACTGTTTTCTCGGTGCTGGGCATGAGCTAATAAGCCCTCCTGGGTCCAAGCTCGTTGTCCTTGTGGTGCGACTAAGGAGCAAACAGGTAATGTGCCAAGGAGGGAGAGTTTGGAGCTGACTCTGGATGAGCACAGAGAAAAGGAGCGTTGTTCTGGAATTAGCAGGAGCTTCGTTACAGCGTCGACTCCTCTGCCATACTGCAAAAAACGAATCTTTCGCAATGGCCCAAATAAACTTTCTCTCCACCCCTTCTTTTGGGTTTTTTTTTAATGCACACTTCAGCAGAAACAACTCTGAATTTCAGTGGCTTTTTGGAGTCTTCATTGGTATTCTAGAGGATGGTATAGAGTGAATTCTTTAACGCTAGTAACTAGGGAGTGAGTTTGCTGACTCATTAGCAAAGATGCTTTTCTCAATGTCAATTAGATGCTGGGGGGAAATGGCCATTTACAAAACCCCAGGATTGAATGACTCTGCTTGGTGTTGGGAAGTAACATTCCTCTTACACCACAATCCATTTACTCCCCTCCACTTGGGAAAGAACAAAAGTTTATTCTACTCCAAGGGGTTATTTCCTTTTACCAAATGCATTTTCTCAGTGATTAATTGAAAACAATGCAGGCAGCCCCCCAGGAGACTACATCACTCCTTCGTTTCTGTCTCCGTTTGCCTGGGCATCTCCTACTTCTCTGCCCTCTGTGAATTGTGCTTAATTTTTGTGGAGTAACAGCAGAAAAGATGATTCTGTAAAACAAAGAAGACTGTGGCTTTCAACAAATCCTTCAAAGAAGAGTAGATCCTTTTAATATTTTTTTCCTCTTTAGTTTGTTTCAGTTGTTCTCCATCCTGAGCTGTCCATGCACCATTTGTTCTCTTGAATCCTGAGTTGGTTTTCATTCTTTCTCTCTTTTTGTTCTCCTGGGAAGGTGGCTGCACTCTGGATCTTCTAACATGGCTGTCTTGGAAGTGCCGTTGTTCTCGGGGTTCCGTGCAGATATTGAGAGCCTGGAGCAGGTAAGCTGTTGCAATGACAGTTCAAGACATGATCTTGGGCCAGGCCTTGGTGCTCCAATTGGCAGGGATTCCCTTTGGGAAGCAAGAGGAAGCAAATGCCATTGAATGTTAGAGCACTATCTGAAAAGATGCCATTAAAATTGGGGGAGGGACAAGATTTCACTTGTCAAAAAATATTTATCTGAAATGAGTAAACAGATGTTATGAGCAAGATTAACAAAAGTACCGAATGCGGCCAAATGAAGGTTTATTACTGAGCACAGTGCACAGTAATTAAATGAGACCCATTTGGAAATGCTAAAGTGAAAATGTGCTCTAACAGGAGCTGTTTATGGCTTCTTAGTGGGCTGTGTTATCTCCAACATCTGGATTCCATTTCTTTGGAGGCTCTGTGTCTTGGAATTTTTTGCCTTTTTCTTTTTCTTCTTTTTTTTTTTTTTCTTTTTTCCTTCTGGGAGAACATCATGTTTATTGCGAGGCAGAGCGAGGTGGACAGAATGTGCCTCTTACCCAGCCAGCCCTCTAGGGGAGATGAGCCCTCATCTCTAGCTCTGCTTTCTGTTTTGCGGAAGCATCACGGTGTATTCACTGGTGGTTTTTAATGCTGCAAATAGAGTTTTCAAGAACTATGTCACTAAAGAGGTGCAAAATTCTTGAGAACTAGTAAAGAGGTAAAAAGTATAAGAAGCAACAGAGTCCCCATCTGTGAGGGTCTCTGGGCACAGAATAGCAGGTGATTTGTGTTCCTTTCTCCCCCTGGCTTAATGGAAAAAGGAGCTGATTCTCTCCATTAACTGGGAAGGCTGAGCTCCCGCAGCGCAGAGCTGATCCCAGTTAGGTCCCTGCAGACCTCAGAAGGATGTCAGGTACTTCACGCAGTGGGTACTGCTTTCCTTCTTCAGTCCTTGTTCAGGTGCAAAAGAGCTGGTTCAAAACCCACCCTTTTGGAAGGTCTTTGGGCAAAACCCATGTATCGGTGCCTCGATTTGGAGAGGGGGTTCCCCGTCTGGGACTCAGCACTGGGCAGTCCGTTTCCAGAACCAGAATGCAATTACTTCCTTTGGGCAGTAGGAGATTTTGCTAAATTCGGAAGGATATCACATCTTCGAGGGGCAACGTCCCCTTGAAGAGCTGAATTCCATCTGTCTTATTGCAGAAACCCTTGGCATCTGTAAAAAATGAGATTCAGGGACAAAGCTCAAGCATATATGTAGGTAGGCAGTGAAGATGCAGACCCAACCTATTCATGGTTATCAAATGTATATCCAAATCATGTGACAAAAATGAAATTCTTCCACCGAAGCTCCAGCACTAGTTTTGTCTTGTATCTTGGACACCACCTTCAGCAGAGGCCAGTCCTGTCAGTCCCACGGCTGCGTTTTCTCGTTACCCTGGCTCTCTCCCTCTCCTCCCTGTAACTCAGATTTCCTTGTGTGTTGTTTGGCCTGACAAGGGAGCAGTGTGCGCAGAGCGGGCCCACGCGCGGCTCCGGGGCCGCCATGGTTAATGAAGGCTCTGTTCCCCGGGCAGGGCAGCCCCCCTGGCTCTGCAGCCACAAATCCTTCTAATAATGCCGGGTGTCGACAAGGTCAGGAGGTCACCACAGGCTGGTATATATCAAGCTTCACCAGAAAAATGCAACTTTAGCTGAGCTGAGCATTTCCCGGTGGCGCCAGCCTCTCCGAGCCCTCATAAAAGGACTGTCTGCAGCCATCTACTGCTGAGTAATAACAGCCACCATCAGGCCCCTAAAATTATAAGGACAAATTAAATTGGCCCTTTCCATATTGTGTGGGACTTAAACACATGTTCCTTTGCTTGTTACAGTAATAGCAGGAAGCTGTGTGCAGGCTTTTACAGCTAGAAGCACTACGCTGGAGAAATTCACAGTTAAAGCTGTCGGGAGCAGGTTTGGGCTAATTTCAGTAGAAATGCTTTTTGCTTCATGTCATTCTTTCTCATGCATAATCATAATGATGCTTTGTTCTCCTTTCCACAGAGTTTTCATTCTAAGGTCTCAAAATAACATAGGAACATTAAGAAAGAAAGAAGGCAAGGAAATATTATCCCTATGTCACAAATGGGATTGTGTGACAGAGGTTAAAGTAAGAGGACAGATTGGAGAATAGAATTAAAGTATCTGCTCTGGCCCTTACTCTGCTCCCCAAACTGGGGTTAAAACACAAGAGTCCTTCTCCACAGACCACCATCCTCCCCAGCTTCTGGATTAAGTGTTTTTCACACAATAGATGTGTTCTGAATACAATTTATCAAAGTAGTAATGATTCATTGACTGATCAAGTGCATACAGCATGTCAGTCGTTATAATACCAAGACGTTAGCATGCCGAATATGGAAAATCACAGGAGTAACTCTTTTGGAAATTTTAAAATAAAATTTTGTAGAATTATTTTATGTTTTGGTGGCAATTTGTTAGCATTCCATAGCAGGGAGATTGTTACTAGGTTCTTTGAGGTGGTGCAGTAATTCCATAAACAAGGGCTCTCGCACTTTCCTCTGAAGGCTGGTCGTGAGATACCTACAGACCTGCCTCAGCACGGGGAGATGAGCTACAGCATTTCTACAAATGGCTGGGGTAGATCGGGGACAGCAGCATCCCAGATGTGGGAAGTACCCTTAGACTGGGTTCCAATACTCCTTAGATAGGCTGATCATCCCAATAAATAAAAAGCACAAGAAGAGGTGGTGGTCTGGGGGCCTGGCTGGTGTAATGCGAGTGACGTATCTCTGGGCCTCAGAAGGCGAGAAGATGAGTCTCCTGACCCTGGGTGTCAAAAGGCAGGATGCCCAGGGCTCTCTCAAATGGCTGCTCTTTTCAAATGTAAGGATTAATTTTCCTGGCAGAAGAATGCTTTGGATTTTTCAGCTGGAGGGGACGTTTAATACCCAGTGCAATCCGGCAGCATAATTCCCTGGTGGCCTGAAGGAGTGTAAATAAGAGACTTTATCAAATGTTTTGGGGTCTCTGAGGTCTTGCTTGAGCCTTGGTACTGAAAATTCAGGAACTATTCAATTAGATTATGGGTGATGTGTCAGGCGTAGTCTGAGGGAGATAAACACACCAGGGACTAGGAAGGACACTCAGTGCTGTGCACCTTGCAGGTGTTCCTCATCCCTTACGGGAAAGAACCGGGATGGCTTTTTCCTCAGTTGTATGACAGCAACTGCCTTCCTCTCTGCATTTCCCCTCTCTTACTGAAACTTACTTTTCCAGCAGAAGAAACCCCTGAGATTTAGTGTCTGATCAGTTTTCTGAGCAGTCTAAAATCTTTCTTCTTCTCTAATTTCAAACTGTTTTCTATAAAATGACATGAAACTAAACCTGTTGATATTTCCCTCCCTCCCCCCCCAGTTACTGATGAACAAGCAAATTGGATTAAAAAGATATGAAGTGGATGGAAGAAAAGTCCTTTTTTATTTTGATGAGGTAATGACTTTGTTTCTTATAAATATATGGCTTTTCAAATGACTGGTGGATCAGGCGTAGATACAGTCTGTTGGTGTTGCTGGTCCCTCACAGACGAGGATTCTCACAAAGCATGAACTGGATGGTTGCTTGAGCCTCTTTTGAGGCAGGTGGGTGTTGGGGGTTTGGTTGGAAACCAAAGAGGCAGAGAGGAAACCATAGAGGCAGGGGATTCGCTTCAGCCCATATAGAATTTCTGGGTAGAGATCGCTTAGTTTTTGCCTCAAAAGAATCTCACCTCCAGGTACCACAAGCATTGCTAGGGGGATGGACTGAAAATGCAGTCTAATTCAGATCTCACCACACGTACCTCAGTGTGGAAAATGAGATCTCTCCCAGCTCGGTCAGCGGCACTAAATCGTTAGCTGGTTGCATTAACAAGCTGGCTGCTGACAGGAGTGGTGTTAGGTAAGCCAGAGAATACAGCTGGACTTTCAGGTTTGGCTTTCTGACATCGTTGTGTGGCAAGTCTGTGCTTTAAAGGCCAGCAAGGTATCACATATTTCAATTCATCTTGTTTTATTCATGATCTTTGTCTCTATACCGAAGATTGGAGGTGGCTTCTTTCTCCCCAAGTGTCCAGCCCAGCGTGTTACATATGGGGCATGTGCTATGTTTATTTGTCTCTCTCTTCACATAAAGTGCATTTTTTGGTTACAGTGAATCTTTTACATAATTTCCTACAGATTCCAAGCCAGTGCATGACCTGTGTGAAGTTCCAAGCTTTCAGAGAGCATATAGTTGGGAAAACAGCTCCTGTTCCTATCAAAGTGTATGATTACTATGAGCCAGGTGGGTGCCTGTTTTCCTTAGATTTTTTTCAGCATTAGAGCTCTCGGCTTAAGGCTCAGTTGGGATTTCTTTTTCTTGCTGTTCTGCAGCTTTTGAAGCAACTCGTTTCTACAACGTGAGTGAGAACAGTCCCTTGGCTCGGGAGCTGTGTGATGGGCCAACGTGCAATGAGGTGGAAAGCTCAGCTAGCCAGTGGGGTGGTAAGTTGCACCAAAGCCAAGCAGATCTTTTTTTTATTTTTTTTTGGAAAGTGGAGCCCACAGACATACTTTCCAGGAGTTCAGAACTGAAAAATATATTTAGAGAAATGTTCTCTTTCACTGTGTTAGTGGAAGTTTTACAAAGGTTTGCCAGGTAGCAGTATCAAACTAGTGACAGTCAAACAGACCAACGTAGTCTGCTCTTTAGTCACCAAAGGGACTAGTATTTGCTTCAGATACAATGAATAACTCTGGAGGAACCTGCACAAAGTGAAATGTGTTAATAAACATAAAGGTAAAAACTTTAAAATGCAATTTTGCTTTCTTTCTCTAAAGTATCTTGCAATAGAGTTCCACAATTAACTGTAAGAAAATTGAACAGTTTCATGCGTCAGCGAAAGGAGCGACTTTCCCCAGAAACTCCATGTTTCTCTCTATCCTCTGTGTCATACAAAATAGTTTCTTTATCCTGTATCTGGAATCTGCTGCAATGGGGTTCTTTCAGAAAGACAACTTTGTTCCCAGAGCTTTTTATTCTAACAAATTTATAAATTCCTATGAGAAATCTTAGGGAATTCAAGATGAAAACTTAGAGAAATAAAAGAAAATTGCCACTCCATCTTCCCCCTCCCCATGCTATGCGAAAATATTGCTTTGGCTGTTTTTCTTTGCTTTTCAGGCTTTGTTCACTCTGGACCATGCAATAACATTTTTGGCTGCTTGGAGGATGAGTACTTTGAGCAGTGCATGTGTTCGCGAGACTGTGGCTACGATGGGGAGCCTGTGTGTGGATCGGATGGACAGATCTACCCCAACCACTGCCAGATGGAGGTCGCATCGTGCAGGAATAATACAAGGATAGAACAGATGCCCATGTCTCAATGTTCTGCCTGTAGGTTTCATTCAATTCCCTTTTCTGTTACAGAATCACAGACTGGTTTGGGTTGGAGGGGACGTTAAAGATCATCAAGTTCCAACTCCCCTCCCACCAGACCAGGTTGCTCCAAGCCCCCTCCAACCTGGCCTTGAACTCCTCCAGGGATGGGGCAGCCACAGCTTCTCTGGGCAACCTGGGCCAGGCTCTCACCACCCTCACAGCAAAGTTCTTCCCCAGGTCTCATCTCCATCTCCCGTGTTTCAATTTAAAACCATTACCCCTCGTCCTATCGTTACACTCCCTGATCAAGAATTGCAGAACACTACAAATCCTCATCTAAGCAAATAAAAATTACATATGTGTGGCAGGGAAAAAAGGAGAATTCAAAGCTTCCTCTGCGTTATTTTGCTACTCATACTACAGGAGATAAGTTATAAGAGCAGCTGCCTTTCTGCCAAGCTCAGAGTAACTGGTTTTCTGTTCTTGTGAATACGTTTTTACCAATCAGAATGAGCTTCAGAGCAAATCAGTGATACTGTTTTATCTGTAGAGAATAATCCTAGATAAAAATGACATCCATGAGATGTAACATTCCTTGGAGATTCTGCTTGGGCTTTCAAGACGTGCAGTGTGGTAGCTCAGTGACTGAGTACACCACCTCTGGAAATGCAGACATTTTCTAGAGATTTGTTAACATATTTTATGACCAATGCATGTATTTTTCTTTTTATTTACAGCCAAGAATTTGCCAGAAGAAAGGGAGACACACTCCCACACAGCTGAGCAACCCAGCGTCCAACAAACTCCAGCAGGTAATGTCCTACCTTTATCCAAGGCCTTTTTCTTCAGCAACGTCAAAGCCTATCTTGTCACTATATAAAAGTACATATGGCTCTTATGCACGTTTAAATAAAGACACCAAATTTCCTCATGTGTTCTAAAAGACACAACATTCAGAAACCAGAAAAACAAAGCGGTCAAGGAAACTTAAAATGATAACTGTTGAACAGCAGAGCAGGTCTTCTAGGCCTTTTCCTTTCGGGAAGTCCTGCCTGAGACCTGCTCTATTCAGTACACGTGCAAGGTTTAGGTAATTGTTCACAGGAGTGGGCAAGTGAACCTCCAATTTTCTCAGCCTTGGTGTGTTTGAGCAACTTCCACTCTGTGATCTTTTCTTCAATATTAAGCTGGAAAGGTGACATTTAAACCAAGCTGATGTAATGTGTTTCAACAAACAACTTCACAGGACATGACAACAGACCAAACCATTACAAGAACTAGAATCCAGGAGGATTAACTTTGTCCCTAGTAGTTCTGGGCAAAAATTGAGCTGGCAGACTTGATTCTCTCTGAGCTGCTCTTTGGAATAAAGGGCCTTAGTGAGCAAAAACTTTAAGGTCAGTAGATGGAGTAGCCAGGAATTTGGCTGCCCATTTTATTTGGTGCTTATGTTCATACAGTTTTTTCCAAGACTCATGTCGAACTTGCTCATGGCTCACAATAAATCTCACCAAGAAGCAGTGGAAGGTCAATAGAATAGTTTGTTTCATGCTGTTTCTAGTAAATAAACTGGACTAGATTTTTCCTGGCTGCTTTCCACTCATTAATTTTCCCCTGGCCTCTAACTCTCCTAACAAATCAGTAAAACAAGTTAATTCTTCAAGAGAAGACTTTGTGCCTTCTCAAGACCTTCTTGAGCACCAGAGTTCAGGTTAGGATGTGTCTGACGTGAGAGACACCATCCTGTTCTTTGCCCTTCCTCTGCTCTACAGAAGTTGATGGGCAGTTTTCTTATAAAGGTGTAAAATCACGGTGAATATTCCAATGTGGCTGTATCTATAGGTCATTCCACCTTAAAGCAGGTAATGTGTCTCCTGTTTTCCCTCCCTTTGGTTCTGGACTTTGTGTTATGAGTATATAGATGAGAACGCTGTCTGTTAGAATAACGGAGATGAATTAAAGGCTTGTTGCCTTTTATTCTGTGCAAATACTATGTCCTCAGCATGGAACTGTGTTTGCAATCTGAGCCCTTTAAAGCCATGTTCCCAGACTCTGTGTAGGGCCCTGCTGGTACGTGAGGCCATGCTAAGTGTCTTGCTGCTGGGCTACAGAATGGCACTGCAATTATGTTATTTTAAAATAAAAAATTTGGTCATAAAAATATGGTTACCTGGGAAAAAAACTTGTGGAACTTGACGGTAGTCCAGAATCCAAAAATTTTTAGAACAGTGTTTCTGAAATAATCTGCATTAAAGTATCTGTTGAAGAAAAATAAACCTCTGATTTCTGTCTTAGACAAAAGCCCTGTTGGCTGAGAAGGCTAACAATAAGAGCAAAAGTGGAAATTCTGATTTTATTTTTTTCGTGTGTGTGGCATTTTATACAGCTATTAGAGTAACCAACCTGTATGCCATAAGGGTGTGTTTGTCCCAGCACAAGCATTTAGAGCTGGCTTTGTTCTAGGATCTGTGAGGGTTCCATCTGAGAGGTTCCTGGAAGGCAGATTCTCTTCCGAGCTGCGCTGTCTGAGCAGCCATGGCAGAGTGAGCATTCAGAACTCAAACTGACTAAATCCTGCATCAGGAAAAGCGCCCAGCATGTGATTTTCATTAATCCTCTGGGCTCCTCTCAGGTCAACCACACGGTACATGAATCAAAGTTTAACAAATGAATGAATCCCTCCTTCCACACGGGTCCCCTTTGGACTCTCTGGTTTGTTGCATTGAAGCATGTGATTGGTTTAAGTCGGCTCAGGTGCTCGGGGTTCCTAGTGAAAGTTCTGATGAGCCATGTCTAAATCTGTGATTTCCTAAAAGGATGCAAAACTCCAGGAGCCAAATCAAGCTCAGGGCAGGTTGGTGAAACCGCCTCAGTGTGTTAATCTTCAGGAAATACCATTTTCTCGGAGAAAACCTCGTGGTGTTTATATATAGTCTGAAATCCTTCTGTATTTGCCATATGACTTGTGCAGGCTGGGCTCCCTGTGATTGATGCTTCCATTGTTAGCGCTCATCTGTGTTACCCCAGCAATGGAAACAACTTCTGCAATGGAAACAACCCCCTGCTTCTTCCAGCAAACAGTGGGGAACTTGGTAACGTGTTGGGGCTCACTCTGGCAGACACAGACTGGCAGTGTAGTTCCATAGAGCCCATGGAGTTTGGTAGAATAAACGACAGCTTTTGAGTTGTGCTGTGCAAGGTAGGCAATTGTACACAGGTGGCCCTGAAAACTCGGGATGCGGTGCTTCTTGCAGCACCTAGCTGTCGTCAGAGCATTTTAAAATGCCTTTCAGACGCCTGCAGCAGATGTTGCAGCAAGTCAGGCAGAACGGCTCAGGTTTGATCTTAAAACTGCAGCCTCTTTTTGTACAGGTGGGTAAAGCCTCTTTGCATCCTTAGAAATAATCTCTTGATTGGGAGGGAAGTGTGCAGGGGACAGATGCGGCTGAAACAAATCGTGTCTGCCCTCCCTTCCTCAGCTGTTCTTTCTCACTGGTGGATTACTGGGACTGGGAGGGATGGAAGAGGTTTTTGATGAGTGGCATGGTCCCACCTCTGCCTCGAAGCACTGAAGCTCTGCTTGTGTGCTTCCACAGCCTGGTCCTGTTGTGCTTGTATGGACCTAAAGCTGCTGGAGCAGGATTTTGATTGCTAACTGGAATATCAGTATCTCCAGCACCTCTCTCTGGTTCCCTACGATCATTGGCACACCAGGCTACAAAAATACAAGTGGGTTTCAGAGCCTCAGGGATCCTCAGCAGCTCTGATTAACAACTCTCTGATGAGGTGGCTCTTTGATTGCTTCCATAGATTGTTACTGCTCTTCTGAAATGGCCTAGATCTTCTCTGCTGAAAGTGCTAAATGTGTCACCACTGATGTTGGAAAACAGTAGGTCGACATCTCGGAAATGTTGTGGTTTTACATGTATTTGATGGGAAAACAGCATGGATGTGTGGGGCAGCAACACCCGGTGGTACTGGTGCTGCTCCCAGCCTGACCCCCCCACAGCTGGAGCCCCCTTAGTTGTGCAGTTCTGCTCTCGCAGTTTGAAGGACCAGTAGCTGGAAGAAAATTCTAGGTGGAATTATGATACTTTTATTTGGTTGTGGCATTATTTTTTTTCAAAAAAAACTAAATGCCATCACCCATCGCTAGCTCTTAACAGGGACATCGGGGTGAACTCTGCTTCCAGGTGGAGTCATCCCACAACACCCCCTGGCAGGCACGTTATTCCCAGCACCGCTGTTCGGTGAGGCTTGATTGAACTGGCCAGGGGCCATTTTTTCTTTCACCCCATCGGTGTTCAGCAAACATTGGCTCAGGCACAAACATTTGGAGATGGGGGAGTGGTTTGTGTGCAACAGGAAACGTCGGCCTTTCCTCTTTGCTTTGATTCCAAGGCTGCATTCCTGGGAAGAGCGAGGTCTGTGATGTTAATTCTGTCCCTGGTGGACAGCAATCATCCATTCATAGAGCGAGCTCATGATCTGGCAGGTTCTCACATGGAGAAGGCCAAGAAGCAGCGAACACAAGAGACTGACTCCGCTTTCAGGCGAGCGTTCCCCTGCCTTGGGCTGAGCCTGTTGCTGGGAGGATGTGGGAGGCAACGGGGAAGAGCCTTCAAATATTTTTATTTCTAGAGAACAAACATTTTCAAAAGCTTTGATGAGCATTTTCCTTAAATAAGGCCAACTTTGGCGGGGGAGAGGATTTTCCTCCCTGCAACAACTACATTTCAGTGATTGCTTTGGTTTGGATTAGAGCAAGCAGGAAAGATGGATGGCTGAGCTGGCTCGAGGAACGGTTTAGAAAACGGGGACCTATTGATATTCCTAGAAGTTTTATCTTGCAGTCGGACAGTGTTGATCCCTCAGGCAGTGAGGAATCACCCAGCATAGAGAGAGACAGCCTGGCTGGGGTGGGCTATGCCCTGTGTGACCTGCCCGTGTCTTAGTACAGACCGGAGTGAATACCAGGAGGATAAATACACGTTTCTGCCTGAGATGCCTCTGTTCCCATCCTAAACCATGGAAGTCTCTCCGTGGTGTGTGATTGTGCTGGAGCAGACGTGTCTCAGCTACTGCTAGTTCAGGCTGAAGGAGAAGTGAATGGCTTTGGTGTAGGGTCCTGGCCTGTTGTGCCAAAATCTTTGTTCTTCTTGGGCTGAAGGGAAATCTCACAGATCTCTTTCATGACATGCACCAAATAAACTGCTTCATCACAATCTGCCCTCTAACTTTGTAACTTACTTTTATAAAACAGTGCTTAAAAGAGCACTCACATATATCATCATCTTCATGACTACTTTTTTCTTTTTTTCTATGCTTCCTTTCATTTTTTTCCAAGTCCCCAGGTCTCAGACTGGGAAATGTAAAATTCTGATTTTACAGCAGCTTTTCTCCTTGCATGTGAATCTCGGCATGCACGTGCTGGTCCATTGACACGTGTAGCCTCCTTTACTCGTGTAAGGCGCTCATTTGGCCCCTGATTTGCCTCCCTGATTTAAATTCCTTTCCTCTTATGTCATTCCCCTTCTCTGTGATGCAATATGTGATGCCGAAATTCAGTTTCTTTGACTAAAGCACAACCTGAGACCCTGCTGTTTCCTTTCCAGCAGAGGAAGGTCCTCCCCTGCAGACAGACCTGTCGTACTACTCCTACGAATACGACCCCGACCCCTACGCATCCGAAGCAGATGTTTTTGAGATTGTGGCAGAACTGACAACAACAAGCACGACAAAAGAAGTGGACAAGATTCAGGAAGTAGTGACTACAGTAGAATGGTGAGCCCGAGGGCGGGGGATCATAGAGCTGGTTTAAGAGTCAACATATAGTATAATAATATGATATTCAATCATATGTTGGGTCAAATATATTCAGTTCTTCAAAAGGGGCATTCTTACAACTGAATTCCTAACCTCTTTGGCAAGGAATCACCGGGAACAAGACCTTACTGGGGCAGCATACAAAAGTCTCCTCATGACCTGAATGTCTCCATCGCTAGGAGAATAAAAAGTGACCTTAAAAGCTTTTCTCTGCCCAGCCCCAGTGATGTGTCACAAAGTTATGTCATGGGGAAAAGTGACTTTTCTTCATTATGTTCTCTTTTCAACAGAAATACATAATTTAAATGAAGAGAAGAGGCTCAGAATCAACTCCTGAACGAGTTTGCTCCTACAGATGACCTGCTGCAGAACAGAAACCGAACGATGACTACTTCCTGATGCACTCAGAACTGTAGGCTTTGCTGCCCCGTGGGGGGGACCTGGAGCGCTAAGGGGGGGGGACACTCAGCGTTATTTTTTTCTGTCCATTTTCCTGCCTTTTGTGCATCCTCTTTGGAGTACTTCCAAGGATGGGAGACCAATATGCTGTGCCCTCTAGGTGAGAAAAAATAGGGGCTGGAATTCAAACCTATAGACCGTTTCAAAGTGTTTTCTCTACTATCAGAATACTGCAAATGCCATTTCCTAGCTACATTTAGAAGCTAAGTCCAGGCCTTGTGCTTAGCTGAACTGCTGTTTGAGGAAAGATGGCTGAGAAGTTTTCTCTCAAATTATAATAATAAACATCAGTGTGTTTTGCTAATTATGAAATAGCGAGAGGCTAAATCATCTTCCCCAGCCCCTAAGTCTGTTGCACCCACAACAATGTCCTGCAAGAGAAGAACTTCTCTGGTGGCTCCGTGTTCGGGGATGTTGTTGGGGGGTACGTTTTACCAGGGGAAGGTGAAATCCCCTGTCAGGGCTGAAGGGCTTGGCTGCCCACTGTAAACCTCAGGCTTCAGGGGGGAACAATTCCAGCCAGAGCAGTGACAAGGATGAGGTGGGTGAGCCCCCTTGGTGTCACACTATGTGCTGAGGAGGGCTGCTCGGGGCCTTCTCAGCCCCTTTCCTCCCTGTAACCCCAGCCTGAAAATAAAGCTGACCCACGGCACAGTCCTTTTAACCCTTTGCCTGACTTCACCAGTCACGTTTATTCGGCTCCCAGTAGGATTCCCCTTCCAATGGTCGTTCTGGGTATGGTAATCTGGTCTGCTGCCCAGTACAGATCACTGGTGTCAGAGTGGACTCCCTTAGACTGACCTGCCCCAAGCAACGTGATAAAACTAAAACCAAAAGCTTTATGTTTCCAAAAGGGCAGGAGCCAAGATGCTTTTGTGTCCCTTCCTGCCTGGAGCAGCATTGTTCTCTTTGGAGGAGTTACATGCCATGGCCTGTTGCAAAATAGGATTAATATTTTATCTTCCCAATTCTATTGTTACCAGCACCCAGAGTGGGATGGAAACTCCTTTTGAGGGTGTTTATTAGTGAATGGAAACAGGAAAAAGCCCAGCTCCATTCATTTTTAGGGCTTGTTTACACAGGAACCATGACAAGAATATATCCCAGCACAGACATTCCATTCCAGAATAAAGGCAATTTTATTCCAGAAGAATGTCTGCATGGGGACAAACCAGGAGGTATCCCAGAAGCCGGGCATACGTAGTTTCCAGTCTTTTTTTTTGTCTGGGGCCAGATATTTGCAGAATGTAGTTGACAAGATGAAGGTCTTGGGTCTTAAAGTTCCCAGAAATTTCAGAACTGCTTTGTTGGCGAGTTTCCCAGCCTTCCCTCCCGGCCGCGCTGAGCTCCCCTCGCCGGATCCCGACGCGGCTGCTGCCCGGCTCTGCCCGCTGCTGCTCACCAGAGGGGTTTTTGCCACGTCTCTTCGGTGTGGCTGGACAGAGCGTGTCCTCACTGTGTCCGCGCGGCGCAGCGGAAGCACTGGCGGCTGCATTCCTGTCTGGCAGGTAAATAAATGCCTTTAAACTAAATTCCATCTCCTGTAAGCGACTGGCCTGGCCCACACTGGCTATTGTGTACACACACGGGACTGAGTCAATATTTATCCCCTGGGTAAATAACAGACCGAGTGTGAGCTGCAACGAGACTTGTGTGGTTTTTGTTTGGGTTTTTTTTTTCTTTTCTAAATATCAAAGCTGCACAATACAAACCCTGCTGTTTGCTGGGTCCAGCCTCAGCTTTTAATGCTCTGAGCCTGGGAGAATGAGATGTTCAGTCACCCTGATAATGTCTGTGTGACCAGCTTCCCGCAGAAGACGGGACCTGCATTCTGGATTCTTCAGTCTCTTGTCCTCTGTCCCTTTCTGGCTTTGGTTTCCTTGTCTCCACCATTGTGTGCTTCTGGATAGATAGTTTGAAGTCATTTTCTATTGCTTGGTCCTCTCGTAGATCTTTGGGCAGTTTGACAGCATCACCGCTGGGGACAAGGAGATGGAGGGGAGGGAGTTCCAGCCAAGTGTTAAACCTGACTTTCTCCACTTTCCTCCAGCTCTGGTCTATGTAATGTGCTAATTCAAGATGCAGACACCTCCCCGTTGCTGCCAGCTAAATAATTCCTCCCGATGGTGCCAGCCCATCAATCGTGGCCTTGTTCTGGGGGGTCTCTGTGAAGAAGAAAAGCCAGAGAGACCTGGACTCTCAGAAGGCAAAGGCAGAGCAGCCTGAGCATCTCTAAGCAGCACTGGTTAGAGCAGGGGAGTGCGGGTGAGGTCTGTGCCAGGGTCTCTGGGGCTTCGACTGCATCTTGAGTTCTTCTTCACAGCTTTGGCACTTCAGGGAAATCACTAGTCCATCTGCTCTCGGTATCCTCTGCCTCCCCCCAGACTTGCCACAACAAACCAGCTCCTTTCTGTAGCTTAAAAAAAAAAAAAAAGTCATTTTATTTCAGGATTTTAATAAAGAAACCTGCAATTACACAGCTGTGGTTGCTTTTTCTCCTCTATCGCAGGAGAAAAGGAGCAGGTCTCTGCCCTCTTCACCCCAGCTGATGGTCTCTCTCTCTGCAGCTTCCCCTGTTCCAGGTTTGTTGTTTCTGTTTCTTGTAATCATCATTAATTCTTATCTAGGAAGAAAATTTTCCTAGATTATTTTTCCCCCGCTCTTCAAAATCCTACCTGGAACACAGAACCTCTTTAGGACCAGGTCGAGGAGAACCATTGGACATTGAGCCTTATTGCACTTGATGTTATTTTGGCTTTGGCCCAGTTCTGATTCTGAAACTTCAATCAGTCGCACTCCCTGAGAACACAAGGACATCTCAGCACTGAAAACTCAGGCTCCAGCCTTTATGAAGAACCAACCAGTCATAGTTTGGATAGAATGGATTGATATTTTTTTTTTTAACCAAGGAAAACACCAACTCGGTGGTGGAAAGCCAGCCAGGGCAGCAGAGCTGCTGCTGCTTTGGGCTTCGAATTGTTTCTGGCTTAGGGATGTTTGCCTCCCTCTGTCAGAGAGATGCTTCTCTTTCCCTCTTCCTGGTGGTCCCTCATTGCAAAAGGAGAAAGGTGCCAGTGGGTTTGTAAGACCCAGACATTCCTACTTACATCGAGTTTTGTTACTGAGTAGCTGCAGCAGCACGAGTTATCAGTGATTTTTTGCTTGTGGTCCTTTCAATGAAATTAATATTTATATTTGCAAGTGTACATTATGCAGAGTAATCATTACCGTGGTATTTATTTTAAAGCAATAGTTCCCTTGTCCAAATGTTTTGGTTTTTCCTCTTTCCCTCCTCCTTAACCAGCCTCAAGTAGAAAACAACCACCAGAAGAACGTTCACCTGGCTTGAAGAACATCACTGAAACAGCAGCACTTGCTTTGCTGATGTCAACTATTGACATTTAATGCACAAAAACCTGGTTTTCAGTATTGTGAATAGATCAACTATTTAGAAAACCTCAGCCCGGCTTGGTTTTGGGTGCTGGGGTTGGTTTTTTGGGTTTTAGCACTTGCTGGTTGTGAGTGAGTGGCAACAGCCCTGGCTGCAGCAGGTCTCCTGTGCCCAGGAGCTGGCCCATCCTCTGCACCCCCAGGAGATGACTTCTGCCTTTGGCCCCCGCACTCACATGTACACACCAACACTTCTTTTATGACCTTTTTTTTTTTTGTTTTGTTCACACAAATCTTAGCAAGTCTGAGTCCGGAAAAGGGTTTGGTTTAGATTCTGATAAATATTTTATTAAAAACGGATTTTAAGACAACCTTGTCTGCCTCTTCTTATTGTTCACACTGTAGGCTGTTTGTCTGCTCATGGGTTACGGTGAGGACAGATGTCGTGTCTGTACCAGGAAAACTAAAGAATTCAGGAACTCTGAGGGGGTTTATTGCTCATTGTGTACCTTGCTGCTGGCTGGGACATGCCCTAGTTGTGTCCAAGACACGAGCTGGCTGCGTTTTGTCAAATTTGCAACAGGTTCCAATGAGCAACAGGCTTGGTCCCAATTCGTAGGAGACAGCTCTCGGCTGCGTGTGACACTACACGAAAGGAGCAGGGAGTTCTACAGAGAGGGTTTTTTCAATTCCTTCTTTAATATAGACATAATAAGTTTTTAAAAATCCATTAATACAGTCTTTTCCCCAAAGAAATTATGGATGCCAAGGGTCATTTGCAAAAATAGGGATTAGGGAATGGGGTTTTTACACTCGTTGCCAACAATGGGCTGATATTACTATGGAGTTGCTTATTAATCAAGCCAAGAATGTATTTGCTACGTTCAACAGAACATTTTAGACCAGGAGCCTTTCCCACAGGCACCTCCTAGTACTTTAGAAATGTTTAGAAACTTGGTTCTGCAAGTGCCTGTTCTTTTTCAGTTTTAGGTGAAGGGAACACGCGTTCGAGGACAGAAGCGAGGCAGTGGCAGCAAAAGAAATAGAACACAAATAGCAACGTCTGCAAAACCGGCGTTAGGAAAACCAGAGCTAGGTCTTGTTGGCAAGAAGAGCATCCCTGGTGCTGTGTGACCAGTTGAGGAGTTCCATGCGGTGTCCCAGTAACAGATCCATACGTGTCCAGCTCTCTGCATCTTGGCTGGGCTCCACGTCTCTCAGGGAGGTCCAGGTTGGTTCCGTTTTAGCTGTTCAGACAGGAGAAAGGACTCTGGGGAACACTGCTCGCTGCTCCAGGTAGGACTTGTGGGATCCCAGTGTTGCCTTCCTCTCATCCCCAGTGTATGTTGGGAGCGCCCCGGGAGCAGGGAGCTGGGGTGGAGGCTTTACACCAGTGAATCTTTGGAACTTTTTTGAGGGAGGGTTTCCTTGGAGGTTTTTAGGGACGTGGTGTTTTGTTTTCTGTGACTGAAGAATCTCCTCCTCACCTTATCCCGGAAATCTTCGGAGACGTAGTAGTAGACGAAGGGGTCGGCGCAGCTGTTGAAGGTGCTGATGGCCAGGCTCACCATGTAGCTGATGTAGAGGTTGCCGTACAGCTTGGAGTTGTAGCTGGAGTAGTGAACGAGGAGGAGAACGTTGCTGGGGGTGTAGAAGGCCACCAGGGTGAAGAGCACGAGAGCCGTGAGCTTCATGGAGTAGGAGTATCGCTTCCCGCTGCGCAGGAGGGCTCTCAGCACCGAGCAGTAGCTGAAGAGCATCACCACCAGCGGAGCCAGGAAGGCGCAGGCGATCAGGCAGACGAAGTAGTAGAAGTAATACCCGTCGTCCTCGTGCCGGGGGAGGACGTCGTGGCAGAGGGTGACCCCCGCTCCGTAGAGGGGGTGCGACTGCTGCTGCAGAGTGAGGGGCAGGGTGAGGACGGCGGCGCAGAGCCAGATGGCCGTGCAGGTGGCGGCGGCGAAGGCCGGGGTGCGGAAGGAACGCGAGAAGAAGGGATGCACCACGGCCAGGTAGCGGTCAACGCTGATGCACGTGAGCAGCAGCACCGAGCAGTACATGTTCCCGTAGAAGAAAGCTGTGGTCAGTCGGCACAGGCCCTCCCCGAAGGGCCAGTGGTTCCCCAGGAAATAGTAGAAAATCTTGAAGGGCAGCACCAAGACGAGCAGCAGGTCTGCCGCAGCCAGGTTCATCAGAAAGACGGTGGAGGTCAGCTTCTCGGCCCTGGTGGCCAGGACCCACAGGGCCAGCCCGTTGGAAGGCAGCCCCACCAGGAAGACGAGGGTGTAGAGGCAGGGGACGAGCCGCACGGTGACCGCGCTGCCCAGCTGAGAGCGTATGGCCTCGGGTACCAACAGGTATGTGACGTTGTCGATGGTCACCTTTTCCCCGGGGATGGCTCGGGGAAATGGTGCGATCTCTGGTGTCGTCACCTGCTCGTTGGTGATGTTCTGGGAGTAATCTGTTGGAAAAACACAGTTTGTTTCTTGCTGTTCGTGTCCCCTCCTGTTTTGCAGAGCAGGCTCATATCTAACACCCCAAACACTAAGGTTTGCCTTTTACCTTGGGGTTCCTGGAAGTGGGAGTATTCTGTAAAGTGCTGTTGTGTGATGGGCAGAAAAAGCTGGCAAACAGAATTGGGTGTGCAGCAGGAACCACCCGGAATCTTACTGAAAATTTACACGATTCCTCTGCCCTGTGGTTTCCCACAGCTCACAAACGATCGCCGTGTTACACAGTGATGGCCCGAGGAACCGGAGAGTAATTCCTCTGCCCGACTTTCAAAGGAACCCTAAGATCTGGGGCCACTCCAGGGTAAAGTCAGGGCTGTAGGAGTCTAAATTTTAACTAAAGATTTTGGTTTCAAGTGCTCTCCATTTTACTTCTCTAATTTTTCCCTCTGGTTTCTCCCACCCCAGTTTCTTTCTCCACTCCATCACCTTCTGTCACCTCCTGCTCCGACTAGAGCAGGCACGAATCTCAACTAGAGTGGGTTCCCATGGGATAGCTTTAAAAGAAATGAGTTTTCAGGGGTTTTATAAAGGTACCAAGTATCCAGTACTTTAAGAAAAGCCATTTTTCACCCAAAGTTGCACACTCACCATCGTAGTCCAAAGAGGCCAGGCAGAGTCCCCAAAAGACGCAGCACAGCACCAGCCTGTGTGACAGCCCTCCCCTCCCGAGGGTCTCCATCCTGCTGCAGGACCCGGGGGTGCTCTGCTGTGCTCGGAGCCGAGGGGGAAAGGCAGGAATAGTGACCCTGCTTACGCATTTCCTCTGCTGCTCCTTAACGCACGGAAGCACCAGGCCCATCCCGTGAAGGACGAGGCGTGCGGGGGCTGTCACGACACGCACCAGTGTGTGTTGCCCCAGTGTCAGAGGCAGGATGGGGAGGGACATCCGTACCCAGACCACTGGTTTGTTGGGGCTGTACATCATCGTCAGAGATGGATGATGGCTCCAGTGACTCATTCGGGCCTCCTTCCTGCTCCAGAATATTCTTGGAAATAACAAATGTGGTCAGATTTGATGCAGTTTGAATTTGGTTTAGAGCATAAACAGAACTGACCTCCTACGCCAAGCCTCCTTCCACACAAGAGAGACCCAAGTGGTTCCGTGCGAGATGCGAGGTCTTTCCCCACTCCTGACTCAAAATGCTTTCCGTTAGTGCAAATTGAGAATATTATCATCCCCTCGTGGGAACATAAACAAAGTGTGAGAGAGCTGTAGATCCAGAGAAACCTCCCCAGTGCTTACACAGGGCTCTTGCAGCCTCGTGTTGTGGCAGTCGTGGGGTTTCGGTGTCTGCCAGATCAGGCTGGGCTTGTCGGGGTCATCTCGTTTCTTTATTTCAGCTCCTGCAGGGAGCTAAACAGGGGACAAAGCTCCTGCGCCGCCCTCCTCCATCTCCCTGCAGAGGTTGATTAGAAGTTCTGTGGGTTGGAGCTATTTACATTTGCAAGAATCGGCCCCAGCACCAGCCTGGAGTGTCAAAACATGGAGAGGAGAAGTGGGAAGGTCTCACAGCTTGACGGAGAGGCTGGAGACGCTGTGCTTCCGCTGATAAACTACCAGGAAGAGGGAGAGCAGCTCCATCCAGCAGGAAAGGGGCCTGACAAGGGTGCGCAGGAAGACTCTGCTGTGGGGCAGATAATGGTGGATTTCACTCACTCTTGCCCAAGAAGAGCTGTGTTTTTCCAGAGATGTGTCGTCTCCAGCCAGTGAAACCCCAAGAGGGTTGAGCACGCTCTTCGCTAATGGCTTGGAGCAGTGGCCATGCTGCTGCCACAAACCTGCTGCTTGTATGGAGAAGACAACTCACGTCGCTTTGTAAGAGGGACCCTTCACTGGCAGATGTTAACTGAACTTTTAAGATCATTTTCTACTTGGTCCCCCCTGCTCTAAGTCCTTGAGAGCGTCACTCTCTTCCATGCTCTGCTGGGAATGTCCCCAATCCTCTCCCATCACCTGTGTAGGAGCCCCAACAAGGCCCTTCCTCATGGTCATCAGGTGGGTAGGAGCTCATCAAGCAGGACAGGAGGTCACAGCTTGAGAGGTTGCTGGTTTTTGGGCTTCTGCTCTCCAGGCCCTGCGAGGGATCGTGGACAGAAGCTGGAGGCCAGGCAGTAGGAACTGTAAATTTGGTTTGGCAACCCGAGGAGCAGCTCATTTCTTTCTCCTCAGCTTATGAATGGCCTCTTCTGTGAAGGTTGCAAATCTGAGCCTGGCTGCTGTTTGATGAGATTCTTCTATTCCAAGGAGAAAATGATCCTATTTCCTTTGCTTTCACCATATTCCCACATCCTTGTGCCGAGAGGTGGAGTTCCACTGGCAGGGACGGGGAAGATGCAATGTTAGATGTTTTGCTTTTGTGATTCTCTCAGGATTTATGAACCATTACAGAGTGACTCATGCGGCCACATATTTTCCATGCCTCAGCCAGGATCCTTTCCATGCTCTGTATGCAAAAAATTAGACATAATCAGGTTCAGATAGTGTGCAAATCGCAGTCCCGCTTCCTACGGCCGGGTCTCTGGAGTGGAGCAGAGAGAGGTTACTCTTTGCTACATCCTTCATTTTTCAGATGCTGGGTGATCTTTAGTGACTGCTTCAGATGCAGAACAGCTTGCCTTGAAAATCCCCGTGCCAGAGGTTTGTCACGGCTTGTTAACATCTCTTCACGTCGTGTGATCCCTGCCCTGTGGGGTAACGATTTGGTTTTCAAGTAATTCATTGGGCAATAGGTTGTCTCCTGGGAGAAGGCGCTCCTTTATTCCGTGGCTCTGAACCCAAAAGATGTAATGCTGGAGAAGAGGCGAGGGATTTTAAAGCTGGGAGGGAGGGTACAAACACCACCTGGCCTGTCCCGTGCATCTCTGAGGCCTGGAAGAGCAAACTGTGGAAGGAAAATGACGGGCCTTCTAGGTGATCTTGAAGATCCCTTCCAACCTAAACCATTCTATGATTCTGCTCTGTTCCAGTGGCTTCAGAGAGTTCTTCAGGTCCCAGCCAGCAGGTGTGAAGACACAATTAGTGCAGCTCCCACCTGCAGCACGAAGCATTTCCACTGCTGTCAGCAGAACCTCACATTTTCCATGAAGGCGATGCCAGCCCTGCCTTTCCCAGCCGTGGGGCGTCTGAGCATCCGAGCCTTCTCAGACCCATATGGCACAGAAAATGTCCACTGACTATGGAAAAAGACACGATGGTCCTTTGAACCAGGATCCCCCCACCCCAGACTTGTCTTTGCAGGCTTTAGTACAAGATGACTTCGTGCCTTGGGTCCTCTTCTGACTTTACCGTCACACCAGCTCCTGCTTTGTCAGGTCTCGTACCATCACCCTGAGACTCTGCACAGCTCCAGGGGGTCTCGGACACTCTTCTGCTTGTTCCACAGTTCTCCTGGTCCCCTGGGATCCCACCCACCCTCTTCCCTTGGTTACACCACACCTTTTGTGCTCACATTCTCCTCTCCCTGCCATTAAGCCTCCTGCTGGTGTAATATTTGAGGGGACAGAGATCCAAGATCTCTGTGTCAAGGGGACTGTGTCCTCCGAGACGCCACGACCATCGGGTTAATCGAAGAATTCCGCGCAGTTTCTGCCTCGGAGGGTTGTTCCTGGGAGAAGAGCAGTCTCTCGCCGCACAGAAAGCAGAGCTGCCTTTTGTTATGGCAACGGAGGTGTTGGGGCTGATGTAAAGGAAACTCCTATCAGATCTGGGTCACATCACCGTGGCTTAATTTGCAAAAATCTACACATTCACACATTGTGCAGAGCTCACGGGGAAGGCAGTTACACATGTTATTACCCAGGAATTTGGGGAGGTTGAAGGGAAGGGGGTGGAGGGTTGTTTTCGTGGTTGCAGTTGTATTGTCTTAACCTGGAGCAGATGTTTTAGAGATTTCGGGACTGGGATCGGTCACTTCTCTTGAACGGCTGTTGTATTTAGCGTGCGAGTACTTGGGGGCCAGGCCCGGGCCGGGTTTTTGCACCACACCTCTCCATCAAAATATTGATTATTTCTAAATTTATCTGTGCGTGGAGCAGCTGTGCCACCCCCTGAGCCCCCACGCTCTCTTACAGCCAGGGGCTTGGCACCGAGAGACGTCCGGGCAGCGCACACACGTGCTTGGAGCCGCAGGGACCACCTTCCTGCACGGGATCTCCTCTGAACAACACTTTCAGGCAACTCATTTCCCACTGATGTTAGCCAGGGCACTACTTACCTACGCTTAGGGTGCAGGTTAAAGGTTTGCTGCCTCCTGGCCCCCTGGAAACGAGCTGGGACACATGGAAATTACAGATCCCGCAGCCTGTCCTGCAACCGCTTGAAGGCAAGTTCACTCAAGTCTTCAATTGCATTTTTCTACTATTTAGAATTCAGTTTTAGGTGCAAGACAAGCAATTCTGGGCATTGTCAGAAAGCTTAAATTCATTTTACACAAATTTAAAACAGTGAGAGCTGCAGACTTTTAAAATCAATATTTTATTTTACTTGAATGTGCAAATAAATATAAAAAAAAAAACTACATTCAAAGAGCTGGCAAAGCAATTACAAGCCCAAAAGCAAAGATCCTTCAAAAAAAAAAATGGAAGAACAAACTCTCGAGTTGGGGTCGTGCGAGCAGATACACAGCGGTCGAGCTCAAACTCTCAGACATCAGCAAGCCACCCTCCAACCCGCCCTCCGCCAGCCCCATCCTCTGCTCCCATCGCTTCGGAGACACTGTAAAGGGTGAAAAGTCTTCCTTAATCTGTTCAGGTTATAAATTAAGGTTTACAAAATAAGGATGCTTAAAAATACCTGAAGTACACTTAAAAACAGGGGAGATGGGAGGGCGCAGGGGTGCGTTACCCTCCCGCACCTCGGTACACTTGGAATCAAACGCGTTTTAAGCCACAAGTTGCAACCTATTTTCTAGTAAACATTTTTTCTGTATCATAAAACCATAAAATTTGGCACAGTTGTCACCTCCACCGGCAGAGAGGCGAGCAGGAGGCAGGTGTGTTTCGTTGAGCTGTCTGGAAGCAAGAAAGGGGGATCCTGTGCTTTGCACCGGGCTCGTCCCCCGCTCCCCTCTCGGTTTCTTCTATCACTTACTGCAACGAGAGCAGGGCAAGGACCTTCCCATCATTTCAGTAACCAAAACCAAACAGACCCAGACAAGGAGAACATGAGCTCTTGATGAAAAGTCCTCCGCTGGCAGTGGTTGTGCAAGTGGCCATGAATGCCAGAGACTGGCCTCCCTCCTTCCCTCCTACGGATTATTTTGCACAAAAAGAAAAAAAAAAAAAGTCAGTACAGTTTTCTATTAAACGTGCCCCAAAGGCCAATTTTTTCTGCTCTCAAGTGAGACAATTGCGAAACCAAGTGCTGTACAGTGGAAATAACCCAGGACAAATCCTACAGGCTGCTACTTAGGTCTGGCAGGACGTATAACCTAAATATCAAAGCCACAGAAAATGTTGGGGCGGGGGGGTCATTCCCCCAAAAGCCAGAAAAAAGCTGGAGGCAGAGCTGGAAGGAGGCTGGCCCTGCCTCACGACATGATGTTTGCAACACGCTCCACGGACAGTGTGCTTGTCCTTGGCCCCTGGAAAACAAGAGTGAAGTCACGGTGGGGCTGCGGGACAGACACAACTGGATTTTCTTGATTTTTCAAATCGATTCAGTCAGACCATTGCCGTAGTGTTCCGCGTGGTTCGGGGTAGGTTCTTTGTTAGGTTTCATTTCAGAAAAGCTCAGACAGACGTACAGACGGTTCAGTGGAAAAGCTCCTCTCCGGTGGCTGGATCTAAGGCTGCCCGTTGAGGATTTCCATGTGTCGCTGCGAATCCAGCGCTGAGCCAGCGGGAACAGCAGAGAATCCGGGACAAACCTCCGCTCCGGCGCCACCGCCGCGCTGCGACAGCTCCATCTACCGATGTCACCCAAGTGGCACAACCCAGCACACACCAGGAAAGCGAAGCGCCTGAGGACGCAGTCTCCAGATCAACATGCAAAATACAAAATAATAATAACAACAATAATAATAATAAAATAAAAAAAATTAATAGGCCAGACCTCGCAATGGGTATTCCTCCCCACGCACACGCTCCGAGCAGCTCCAGAGCGGAGAAGGCAGAGTCTGCAGCAGGTGGTGAGTTCCCAAAGTGACACCAGGGGATTCGGTGCCCTCCGCAGAGGGGCCGTGATGGGTCCAGGCTCCACAAACGGCTCTCGCAGCCCAAAGAGCTGCCTCCCCTTAGTTCATGCTCCAAAACACTTAGTTGATGAGAGTTAAGAGCGTTTAGTTCACCCTTCTCTCAGTTTTGGCATTTTTCTCAGCAGAGCACCAGTAACAAATACTGCAATCGTCGCCTTATTAGTACAGACAGCTAACGAAGCAGCCCGTGGCGGGGCTAGCGATCTGTGCCAGCTGCTCTCAGCCCCGCTGGCACTCGGAGGTTACACTGAAGAGTTCTGCAGGCTCCAAGACGGCATAAATGGGGGAAGATTGGCAACATTAAACCCTTCAAAGTGGAAGCAGCTGCCAGCATCTGCTCAAACACCATCCCGGCTCCTTCTCTCCAACAAAGCCACTCGTGGCAGTTCATCCAGAGCCTCTCCCCCTCGCTCAGCCTCGCAGCGCTGGCCGGTCAGCAGTGGCCTAAAGCAGGAAAACTACCAAAAAGTGTGTGGCTGTGGCAGTGCCGAGAGCCCTCTTCCCATAAAGCTTTTAAGAGACTCTTCATGATGGCTGGAGGATTACACTGCAAGGAGACAAGTCTATGCCATATGGAAAATACATCATAATCCAAAGTAAAATGCTGTTTGGATAAATATCATTAATACATACATTGCATTCCCACCACTATTCTCAGAGTAAATGTGTTTCACCAGCAACGCTCCTACTTGTCTTGGTCCCGGGAACAAGTCTCTGCTCAGGGTGAAGCTGGACGGCGACTGTACTGGACTCTGTATCTGTTCACCGGGACCCCATGGACGTTCACCGTCTCACAGGTTGTTTTACAGGGCACCATCTCCTCGTCTTCGTCGCCCATCAGCCAGTCTTGAACTACGTCAACCGCCTCCATGGTCACGTTCTCTTCCAGCCACCTATTGTGCCACTCTTCGAACTGCTGGTGGTGCTTCAGCAGCACCATCGGCTGCACCTGAAAGCAGGACAGTAACCGTCACCGAGAGGTTCCTGGGGGAGAAGCCAAACCCCTCACCTCTTTGTATGTCTGAGATGTTCACGCTCTACAACCCAACACAAACAGTGAAACAGGGAACCGCATACCTGCATTTAAAGATCTCTATTTCTTAATGTTTGCCACTCCCCCTTAAAATCTGCACGGTAAAGAAAAGGCTGCTAAGCTAAACCAAAGTACAGAGCATTTACCAGCTCTCCTCCATGTCTCATCCCACCGGGTGCAGTTTGCAGGAATTCAGCCACAAGACTTCTTATCGGTACCTGTCTTTTGGCTCACATCCTCAACCTCTGCTACTGCCTGAGCTGCGGAGAGAGGAAGGGGAGATGCACCTGCTTGGCTCGGCAGAGCGCTCCCCGCCGGTACATGTAATCCTCCGAGTTCATGATGAACATCATCTTGTGGGTGTTGAGCTTGAAGCGGCAGTCCACGTTGCAGGCGCTTTCCACCCCAATCAGCCTCTTCCAGGAGCTCTTCACTTCGCTCCGCAGAGCTCTCACTTGCTTACATTGCCACTTGCGGAACTTTTTGAGGTTTCTAGAAGAACACAAGGATGAGGAAGCGCGTGTCACACTTGGTTATCCGTTCTCTTAAGCTAACAGACCTGACAGCACAAGTATGAAATTTATATTTCTGCATTTAGTTTCCAGACTTTCTCCAGTATCTTCCTCCATACAAATATTTAGTGAAATGGGAACAAATTAAGACCTCAAATTCCTTCCAGAAGGGACTGCTTAAACAGCCCCACTCTAGTCTAAACACAGTTTCATGATCAAACCTCAATGCAGTGCCCAATTTTTTTCTTCAGTGTTTTTATGCAGTGCATTGGACTAGAGCAGCCCCTTTGGACTTCAAAGAGTTGCTGGTATGGCACACCACCTGAAATCTCTGCCACCCAGGCAGAGAGGAAGCAGTTCCAGCTGCTGCAGGTGTGACCCGGGAGAGGGAGCGCTCTCACCTTTGCAGAAAGACGGGTTTCAGTAAGAAGCCATCGTTCTGGTTGTTTGGGGCTCCTTCTACCCCAACGTACTGCTCCATGTAGTTCGCCAGGTGCTAGGCAAGAGAGACCAATTCCAAGTCAGATTTCACGCTCATCAAGACAAGTATTACTGCAAAAAACTACTTTATTTCCAAGCTGCTGGTATCTCACTCAACCCCAAGCTGATTTATGGTGAAATTCTTCTGCTAACACACCCGTTTCTGTCAATGACCACAGCCCCACATGTATTATTCCCACCTCCCAGGTAAGCTTTTCCTCCTGGCAAACTCTCATAGCTTGGAAGAAGGAAAGCATTCTTAGACTTTGCCTGTGGTACCATCAGACTCCATGGTTGCTGTGACATTACCTGGACCTCCACAGGATCTTCTGTCTGGGTTTCTTCCGTATCCAGAAGCTCAATGGTCATGATGACCTGACCCTTCCGCTGAAGAAACATCACCTGTAATAAAGTTACAGGCACAAGATATTGGCCATTTGGGTTCACAATAAAATGCTGTATATTCACAAGTCACCTGGACAACAAATCTGAGCTGAGAGAGAAATAAGGAGCAGGGCTTTTCAGGTTTGCTGCTTTCCTGTCTGTGCTCTGGTTTTGGCTCCTTCTCTCCATATTGCTCTCTCTCTCCTTGGAGCTTCCAAACCCATTTCTCCCAGGAAAACTGTCACAGTCACTTTATTCCCTGGCAACAAGTTCTTACCTTGAAACAGTTCTCATCTGCCATGCAACGTTCAGCCTTCCACTGGTAGCTGGTCTCCTTCGCTGCCCGGACACACCTGGAGGATAAGTTCCCTCCAGCAGCACCTCGCTTCCTCTCGTTCAAGTAGAGCTCAACCACTTTCAAGCAGATGTCATCGCTCACAAGATGGTGAAGCTTCCGTTAAAAAAAAAGGGGGAATTTAGTCAGCAAGTCTGGACCAAGAGTTAACTCTAGTGTGCTGTGACAGGAGCACAAAGCTCAGCACAGCATCACACCTCCAGTGAAAAACTGAAGCTTTAACTGCAGCAACTTCACACGTTTCACTCTCTGTTTCATTACTTTGCAATAAAAGGAATAGAGAAGAGTGAGGGCTGATGGGCCTTAACTGCAACAAAATTAAAATTAGAAGACAGATTTGAGTAAAAAGGACTGAACTGGTTTTGGGGGGGGGTGTCTTAGATGTATTTTGGGAATAGCAGAATTTTGAAAAGTCTGGAACTCCAAAAATGGTGGAAAAGGTCAGGAAGGGTAAATCAGGTGGTCCCTGTACTGAAGCTGAACCATCTCACCGACCTTCTGTTAGAGTGTTTCCCCTACATATACACCTTTTCTATGAATTTGCTTTAAGTTTAGTGAATCCTTGCACTCCAGGGTACAGTGAGAAACCTGTCTGTCTATAGGAGGGAGATGTGCAGCCCCCAAACACAGAGCACAGCCATCCAACTAGTTACCTGGCGGACAATGTTCTGCACCAGTTTGTCCATAGTGAAGCCGATATAGGCGTGGATAGTGAACATCTCCCTCAGCGTGTCCTCGTACTGCGTGGGGTCAATATTCCCATCCAGCAGACTCCTCACCATGTCCAGGAAGGCAGGGTAATATTCCTCCAGTTCCACCTCGCCTGAGTGGGGGAAAAGCGCAGTCACTTAATGAATGTAAGAGGCAGAGCAAAGTCAAGAGATATAAGGGACAGCACTGAGCAAGGACCATGACATTCAGTACCAAGAACATGCCTACAGACAGTTCTCTGGAAGGAGTAACAGCTTTGTCTCATGTAACAGGCTAAGACTGCAGAACATCTGACAACATTGGGCTTGTACTAAGTCTCTCTGAACTATAGGAGAGCCCTCAGAAGATACATTACAAACTATCTATCCTGGTAAATTAAGTGTATCCACAAATACAGTGGAGGGTTGCACCTCTACCCTCCTTACAGACTTGCCTGCTGGTCTCGGCTACTCAGATTTATACAATCGAGCACTAAAAACCAGAGCATAAAGAACTACATCCCGGATTAGTCTTACTTGGCTGCTTCAGTCTTAGCTCCATGGCTGGATCATTGGTTTTTTCTTTTCTTCCCTCACAAAGGAGCTTCTCTCTCTCTTTTTCAGTCCGATATTCTAGAAGCTGCTTCTGAGCTTGACGATAAATCTTTAGGAGCCTTGAGCACAGAGTCTGGTGAAGGCGGAGGAAGAAATACCAATTATTATTGACAAAGAATAGACTGTAAACATCATCCAGAGTGTTGTGGGGCTCGGAAGCAGTAACATCACAGAAGGTCGCTTTGGCCTCCAAAGGACTGCTCGGAGGCCCAGGCACATGCTTTTTCCGTAGCTCAGGAGTATCCAGGTTCTGCCCCTGATGGTTTTCTCTGTCCTCATCTGTTGATTCTTCAGAAATACCGTGCTCGGGGGGCTGAGAGAAAAACAGCTCCGGTATGAAGTGATGGACGATCTGCCGAATGGTTGCTTGATCCTCCTTCTGGATAGTGGGCTGCCTTTTTACATAATAGCTGATAAGAGACGCTGCATCTTCCAAAATCTGCTTATCTTCATAGATAAAGATTAGATGAGGCTCATTTGTGGATGAACTTCTCCCCTCTGAATGCTGCTCCTGATGCTGTAATCAAGAGACAAATAGATAAAGATCCTTCCAATCCATGCTCAAGAGCCATTCCTGCCAGAAGAAATAAGCCAGTATTAACACTATGCTTGGGACGGTCATTTTTGACGGAGAACTCTTCAGAGCACTACCAACTTCTACAGGGTCCCAGGAGCTACGTAAACATCTAGATGATACTATAAATGAAGGAGGTACAGGATGGATTATTTACCAGGTACACACCTCATCATAGACACTCTCAATTTCATTCAGCAAGCTCTTGGAGCGCAAAGCTTTGGTGTCGTTCTGTTTGAAGTTGACGGCCTGGTGGTCGAGGGACTTCAGGTAGGCCTTCTCGTACTGCTCCCGCCAGATTTTGTTGAAGCCCTGCTGGGCCTCCCGCCACTCCTCTTCTTTTGCTTTTAACCTGCATAAATGTAGAATCTGCTTCAGTACAAAAAAACCCCACAAAACCACACACAAAGCATTTTAATGTAGCCAACTGTGATGCACAAAAAGCTTTTCAATATTCCTGGAAGCAATAAATAAATAAAAGCACCACCACTGAAGATGAATTATCCTTTGAAGCAGAAAACAATTGTTTAAAAATGCCTTAAAAATCCTTTATCAGTTTCTTAAAGATCCCAGGTGAACTAACAAGACTGGGAATTACCTCTTAAGAACAACAGGAACTGCAGTAACTGGGTTTTTCTTAAGACTTTCAATGATTTCTGGTGCTTTATCACCGTAGATGCGATAGATGGCCCTGCGCTGGATCACTTCTGATGTCCCTCCCAAACAATCATCCAGCCGAAATTTCTCCTGATCCTCTTGAGTCAGTCGAGACAGTTTTTTCTGCACGCTCTCCAGCACACGTATTGTGGCTAAATTGGTCTCCAGGACAACATCCAACTGTTAAAGTTCACAAAAAGCACAGTGTAAGGACAGGCAGAGCAAGAAAATGGAGCCCAGGTTTATGGCATCCATTCCAGCCCCACTGGGTGGAGCTAAAAGCATCAGCAAGGCTTCTCACTGGAAAATACACCTCTGCCAGTTCTCCCAAAGGTAACATGCTTTATAAAACCAGACTCATGCTCAGAAAGAACTATTATACTCCAAGAAAGTGGAGAACACCAAATTCTAGCTCAAACCAAGGAACAGTAATAGAACCTTCAGTATTTGGCCACCAATTGATTCAGACAAAATCCTCATAGCCAGAAGTTTTGCTTTCTGAGCAGCAGAGAGGCAGAAAGGAAGCTCAGTAGAGGAGGTACCTCAAACCGTTCATCTTCACAGCGGTGCAACTGCTCCTCGTATGGAGTCTTCTTGGAGCTGACAAAAGTGGAGTCTTCAGACCAGGATGGAAATGAAACCCAGGTATCATTTAACACCTGCAACAGTGCAAAGACATGACATTGAAGAGAGCCTTGTGAGCCCAGGGCTGTTCTCATGGGGTCTGACACCTCTCTCTTTTATTTTTGCACAGTTCTTCCCTTTCTATCAGGAGTTTCAGACCTAGTTCAGAAGTCACCGCCACGACTGTTCCTCAGAGGATTAGAGGAACCTGGACCCTGCTCAGAAAGCTCGAAAGCACTTTCACTATCACCTCACCAACCACAGCGATCACTCTGCAGTAATCAGCAACTCTAAGTACAGGAGACAGAGCTGCCAACACCAGCGAGAGGGGGGAGGACCCACGCTGCAGATGTGTGTTCTCAGTGAGAACAGCACCAGGACACTGGCTCATGGTGGTCCCTCAGGAGAAAAGCTGTTTCTAAAGGCCATATTGGTTTTATTTTCCAATTTCTATTTAATATTCTTTTCTGTCTATAGGAATAAATTTGTGCATGCACACAGACACAAAAGACATTAAGGTGAAAGACACGATTTGAGATGGGTTTAGATAAAATTAGCAAAATGCACATGGATGCTCTTATTTCAATAAATTGGATGAATAACTGATCTGAGAGAAAAGCTGGGTAATCGGCATTAAAGAGAAGAACCCACGCGCAGAAGCTGTAGCACTAACACAACTTCATGTTCTGCGAGTGCAATGTGTGTTCAGGGACTGAAAGGGTCGATCCCAAAGTACCTCCTTGCAAATGGCTGTTCTCCCACTGCACTTTGGCTGCTGGTAGGTTTTGGGCAGAGCCCGGTAGCTCGATCCGATGCGTTTGCAGGAAGCGTAATCAATTTCCCGACTCATTCCATCCCCGGATCGGTCACTCAGAGGAGAAGCAAATGAAAGCTCTTTCACACCAAGAAAGGACTTGAACTGTGCAAAGAGTTCTGGGAATTTCCTTCAAAAACACAGGTAAGTGTATTTGGTTATTTCACTCTGACAGTTTTAGGTCTGTCATAAAAGTGAGGGAGAAAATCTAAACAAACGTAGCACTGCAGTGAGAAATCCTTCACCAACGTTTTACCCCCATTATCATTCTCTCCAAAGTGCTTTATTGTTCTTTATTACTTAAGGCAGGAAAAGAATCTCCCTCCACGACTTCACCAATACTCCCCTTAACTGAGGGGTCACTTTGCCACATGACTCTTCTGTTGGAAGCCAAAGAGCACAAGAGGCTCACGTCAGACTAGAGCTATTCATCCTTCTCTCAGCTCTGTCCTGAGATCTCATGTTTACATCTGTGTTATATTTTGAGAGATGAACACAGGGAGTGTGAACAGAGACCACCCTCCAGAATTCATGAGATTCTCTGCCCCCATGACTTAGTATAACATGAGGCTGTCCTCTGCTTGTGAAGCTTTCAACGGGATGCACAGGCAGAGGAAAATATCCTTCCCAAAATGTTCTTTAAAAGGTGTGTAGATACATTAAAAGATTCCGATTTTATTACTTCTCTTTTTGGATTAGCCCTCAATTTCTTGTATACTACCTAGGAGGTATTTCTGAAGTTAAATCCGAAACTTTAGTAACTAAGCTCACAATATCTACCAAAAAGTAACAGAGTGAGGCCTAAGGAGTAGGACAGAGCAGAGTCAGTAACTTACCCTAAAAATGGTGTAACCAGCTGGAGCAGCTCAGAGCCAGAGACCAACTCCTGGTTGAAGAGAGCGATGCAACGGAGAAAATTTTCATAGACCTCCTGACTCTTCAGCACCCGACGCACCTAAAACACCGTTTGGAGAGAAAGGATGAGGCCACTCCAACCCCACTTTTATTTAGTCTTCGTATTGTGAGTATATTTTTTAGTCTGAGCCATGCTTACAGTGACAAACCTCTGCCTACACTGCAACACAAAAAGAGAATATGCATAAAACCACCCAGTTTCAAACAATAATCTAGTAACTACAGATGATACCGTGAGGAAACATCACTGGAAAAATAGAGAAATAAAGAAAAATAGATAAAAACATGTCTGTAAGAGACAAGCATTCAGGAAAAAGTTAGTTATCCGTTTCCATTCATCTTTCAAACCCATCTATTTTCTTTTTTCTTGGTCTGTCTCTCTCTACCACTTGAAAACTCAGGCACTTCCTAAGTGCTGACACTGTGTAGAAAACCAACCAATTAATAACCACACAAATGGTTGAAAATAAGTCCATGGAATGTGAGATCAGGCCAAACACCAACCTTGTCGAAGAAGGAGAATTCCTGCAGTGTTCCATATTTTCCCACTGTCGCTACTGACAGATCTTTGGTACCTCGCAGTTTCATTTTCTTCTGTTAAAAGAACAAGCAGTTATATTTAAAATATTGTGACTCAAGTGCAATTGAACTCCATTTCGCTGACAGGTAACAACCCTCTGCAGAGGCTGAGACTCTCTGTTTCCCAAACACTGATCTGGAATTGCTGTGTCACATCCTCCACTCAGCTAAGGAGAAGAAAACCCAAAAAAAGGATCACTTGAGAAAGAATTCCAAAGAAAGATTTCTTTGTTGAAGCAATGAATTATCCCTTTCCAGGGCCAATACTTGTACAGAAGGCCTTGACATTTAGTATTCAACATGTTAGCACACACATTTAAGCATACTTTTAAAATTCCCTTTTTCTATAGTCATTATTACTTTAAAAATAACTTTGAAATTTTGTTTCTTGTACCTAACACCTACATACCTCAAAGACGCCACTCATTACAACTTTATCTTAGTGATTATCTAAACACAGTGAATAATATTGAGTTAATTCTAAGTTTTTGCTTGCCAATGGTACCTTTGCTGGGCCAGAAACAGGACGCAGCAGCAGTGGCCTGGATCGCTTTTTGCTGTGTTCCAGATTCTTCTCATGCTCAGTTTTCTGGACACTGTTCACTTCACACGGTCCGTTTCCTGTGAACTGAAGTAAATAAATAATCATTTCAATGTTCCCTTCTCGATTGGTGCAGACAAAGAACCCTATATATCAGAACAGGACAGAGAACATGTAGTGAAGTCACCTCTTCTGCCAAATTCCCAACAATGAAGAGGAACAAAGTTCATCTTTCTGTTTTTCCATAATGTTTTGCATTCCTAAAGCTTCTTTACGTACTCTACAACCAGAGAGTGTTCAATGTTCTGCCTTGCTCTAAGCACACACGTACCAAAGACCTTTTAGCCTCCGGAAGGAACTGTCCAAACTCCGAAAGCAGATCCTCCTGTCCCCTGAACAGATTTGCTACTTCCGTGAATACTTCTTCCTCCGACATGCCCCGAAAGGGTCGGCCTTTAGTGTTGAGCTGTTCTTTCTGAAAAGACAGGCAGAGATGTTCAACAGAGTCAAACCCACACCTCACCAGGCAAGAAAACTCATCAACTCAGCCAAAAATCTTCTGCTACACGAACCCGAACTATCAGACAGCCCAAGGTTCTTACAGCACATCCTTTCACATATAGTATCACTAAATCAAGTGAAGGTTAGTAAAGACAGATGTAGATACAACCCCTTTACACCTCGGAGTCTGGAAAGTGCCACAATTTACACACTTTTGTCATTTCATGTGAATATCTATGAGGCAACTGCTGGCCAAAGGCTAGTGCTTGGGAACTGTCTAAGCCTGTTCAATAGGCAAATGTTAGTTTAACAACAAGCACTCAAACGGCTACAGTGCAAACCCACAATCTCTTAAATGGAAGACTCTTTACCTGGTAAGTATGAAGGATTTCCAAAAAGGATCTATAAATTTCTGGATGGTCAAGGAAACGTGTTTTGATCTTATTCACGTAACTGATAGCATTATTGAACTCTACAGAGTCAGACTCCAGGGGAATTTGGGATTTATCTTCTTTGTAGGGAAGCTGTTGCCTAAACTCCTCCGAACAGTCGCTGTGGTTGTGCGAATTCTCCTGGGAGTAATGCAGCAACAGCCCACTGCCGGGGAGGGCGCTGGGCACCGGCTCCGAGGGCACCTGCTGGCACAGGACACGTGAGACAGTGACTCGGACAGAAACAGAAGCTGCAAGTTCAACAATCTCACATCAGGATTTTCAAGCTGTTTAGCTGAAAAAAGGTTACCGTGTGAAGGAGAAAGAAAAAGATTTAACTAGCCAACTCATTTCCCTGCCCAGTTTATTAACACCATCAGTTAAAAAGCCTCCCGTAGTTGTATCTGGCCTATGAACCGTCTGACTCGTTACTGATCTGGGCTGTCACTGCGTTATCCACGACACCCGAGAGGGCGACCAACCACCACCCACCGCAGTTTGTTACCACTGTTTTATTTATTATTGAGAATAAATACTTAAATTTCTATTATACCCATTATCATAGACTTTGAAAATCACGTTAAAACCTTAGCAACATGCAATACATGTAAATCTACATAGCCTGAACTGTGCAAGAAATGTGTGTTGTGACACCTGTAACAGAATTTATCTAGAAAACGTGAGTTCTGTGACCTACCTGACTATTCAAAGGTGACTGTATACTTAACTTCCCGTTCTTTGGAATTTCTATCCTGTAGCCCAGAGGAAGGAAAGCGTTGAATCCTACAATGAGGTCGGGATGCTCATGGAAAAGCTGTGAAACCCGTCGGATTACTCCAGGTGTGTCAATGCTAAAATTGAGAAGAGGTTGTTACTTGTGTCCAAATCAGAAATACAACTTAAGCCTAGAAAACTGCAGAGGGATGTGAAACACCTGGCTTCTCAGAGGTGCAATTTTTAACAAGCAAGTTTGGGAACCTCAGACCTAGAAATGAGCCCAAGCAGAGGGAATGGCCACTCTGGAGGCTCGTACTGGGAAAGTTATCCCCAGAGAGGAGACGGGAGTGCACAGGTTACCCAAAACAGGCAAGACAGCTGTCACCTCCAGGGCTGACAGCTCACAGAGAGCCTCTGCACTCAACCTTCTCCACTTATTTTCAAGATCTGCGTTTTGGAGCGTGAGGTAAAAATAGATTTGCCTTTTCCTGTGGATTTTATCTCTGGAAAAATGATGGGATGGACAGAGCACTTCCACCTCCACTGTCTAGTGACTGCACTACTGGTGGACAGGCCAGCAGGGTGGCCTGCATGTCTGCAGAGGTGGAAAGATGAAGGCTGGGGGACTCGGCAGAGGCAGAGAGACCCCCACAAAGACAGAGAGACCCC
>JAHREE010000450.1:284674-309834 GCA_033628505.1 Tringa tobata
CCCAGTGACAGGACAAGGGGCAACGGGCACAAGCTGGAACATGGGAAGTTCCACTCAAATATGAGGAAGAACTTCTTTCCAGTGAGGGTGGCAGAGCCCTGGAAGAGGCTGCCCAGGGAGGGTGTGGAGTCTCCTTCTCTGGAGATCTTCAAGCCCCGCCTGGATGCTCCTGAGTGATGTGCTCTGGGCAACCCTGCTTTGGCAGAGGAGATGGACTAGATGATCTCTAGAAGGTCCTTTCCAACTCCAACAATTCCGTGATTCTTAAGTGGTTATTACTATGGTACGCGGCAGCGGTCGTGTTGTGCTAAGGTATCAACAGACTCAATAACCGCAGCGAGGGGAGTTTTCAGCAGCGTTTAATATTGTAATTCTGAGGCACTAGGGCAAAAGGACAGGAAGAGAAACCCACATGCCCATTCCTGGGTGTGGATGCTGCTTTATCATATTCATCTTTGCTTTTTTATGCCACTGAGCAGATTTGAGAGACCCTGCTGGTATGAGCCAGGCTCCCAGAAGGATTTCCTTGGCTGTACTGTTGCTTGCTTGAGTTTTCCCTTTCTTTCTTTCTGGATTTTACTGTACACGTTGCCACTGTGTTCTGGAGTGGGTTATACCAAGGAGGGCTGGGTTTTGGATAGTGAAACTGCTCACGAATTATACAACCAGCTTTTGTTATTGCCACAAATCCATCTGCAGTTGGCACAATTCTGTGAGCAGTTGTGTATACACACTGTACAGCCAGCAAGTCACCTGCAGAATAAAGCATTTACTGTGTAGTAGGATTGGACTTACTTGTCACTTCCCTCAAATGGTCCCTTGTCACCAGACAACTTACCTCAGTAAAACTGGGTCATGTCAAGAGCAAGGAGGAGAGGGGGGAAAATAAGCCACACTGCTTGTTTCTCCTTAGAGCATTATACAGGATTTGCATAATAGAGACTTAACAGAGATTTTTCTTGCTTTGCCCTTAAACTCGCTGCTGGTATTTGAATATTTTTCTCTACTGTATGCTGGAATGTTCCAGCTGTAGTAGTGCAATTGCAGCTCCCAGTCACAACACTAATAGGCTGCCTTGGGATTCGGAATTCTAGCCTCTGTTCTCACACACACACAAACTGTTGCTGAGTGGCATGTTTCCCTTCTGACAACATGAAGGATGCTACAAGCCTCTTTAATACAGGAAGGAGCACAGGCTTTCTTGTTGTTGTTGCTGGGATTTCCCCGTTACTCACCACTTGCGACATCCCAGACTGTGATGGACTGATCCAGCAATGCGCTGTACAAGTACTTGTCATCTTTTGAGAAGCAAGCGCAGCAGATGCCTCTCAGGAGGGATGTGGGCTGAAAAGGGATGGTTAGGATTAGGTTGTTACGCTGGTAAATACACGTTGAAGAGAAGATGCCTTAGAGTAGCCAGTGGTTATTCAGTGCTTAAGAATAGAGGTAATAAATAAAGATTTTACAAGGTTGATTCTGGAAGGAGGGTGGAAAGTATCACAGAATAAAGGCTCTGTTTTTGAAGCACTGTAACTGTGCAGGAAAGAGAGACCAATGTGCGTGTACAAAAGCCCATTATTCCACTTATAAGTGGGATGTCAGTCGGATCCTCACTGAAAGCTCAGGGCAGTGATCGACTGTTGACCCTGTCTTACCACTGTAGTACCTTATAGTAGCACATCTCGTGTTCCTGCTGACAGAACTCCAAGTCCCAGAGACACTGCAGGGAATCTTCAGATCCACTGAGTGCCCATTGCTCTCCGTGGCTGCTTTCCAAACAGGAGATCTGGCTTCTGTGACCTTCCAAAGGAAACACTCGGGCCTGAGGGCAGTCATAAAGGAATAAGTCCCCGCTGGTCATGCCATAGAGGACTCTGTAATCTGCAAGGATGGCCACTCTGGAAATCAGAGCGCCGGGGATCTGCGTTTTAAAGGTGTAGGTGGGCCTGTCGATCACTGGGCATGGATCTGCAGGGATAATATCCAGCACAAGGACTAAATCATCGTATGCTATGGCGAGCTGCTTCTCCTGCTTGTCGATTGCTATGTCGTTGACTGGTTTCTGTGACTCTGGAGGTGGGATGCATGCTACGTCCTGCCTGGAGTTCAGAGGAAAGACAAGGACTGTTCCAGATATAAGCCCTGTGAAAAGGAGCTGGTTTTGTTCAGCTATTTCTAGGCATCGCACTCGGGCAGAGGTGTCCAGTGTGTCACACACATCACCTGTAAAACAGAAGGAAACGAGGACTGTTCTTACTCTAACTGCATGTGAATGTCATCCCTCAGATGGGGCTCATGATTGGCTTCTTTATGTGTGAAATAATTTGCATATTATTCGTATTTCCAATTTTCCCATGTAATAATAATAAGGCATTCTAGACGCACCTTTGAAAAGGAGATTAAAAAGCTCTCCAAGCCTGAAACAAATTTTCGTGAATCTCATGCTTAGAAAAAGCGGAAAGGAGCAGCCGATGCTTGTCACACACTCAGAAAGCTAACCCTTCCTTTGCTGCCTCCGTGAGCTGCTTTTGTTTCTCTCCTACCCCATATGCAGGCTTAATTTAATGCAGTATTTCTGAGCTGCAGTTCACCTTCTGTGGTGTTCCAGATGATGACTTTATGTGTGTCTCCAGACTGGGTAAAATAGACATAGTTTCCCCCGTGGGAGAGTGCAGTGCAGCCGGTATTTGGGGCAGGCGCCGGGGCTTTCTGCTGACGGTTATAAATCAGGTTCCAGACTCTTAGGGACGGTGTGCTGTGGGAGGCAGACACCAAAGTGCAGTCGTGCAGGGCTAAGAGTGTTACTGGTGCTCCCATGCCATCCAGTGTGTCAGTCAGCAACCCCCGCTCTGCTAAACTCCACACCTGGGAAAAATTGATGGGGGAGAAGTCATCAGTGCCTGAACTACTTTTTCCTTAGTTCTATTAAGAGGTAAACCAATATACCTTAACTAACTTGCAACATAAGTGGAAAGTCAAAGGATAACATCCTAATGTTAGAAGACAAAACATTGAATAACTGCTGGTACCAACTTACTCTAAAGCAAATGTTTGAAGCCCCTGGAGCCACCCAGCCCACTTTTTTTTTTTTTTTGCTTTCTTTGCTCTGAAAGATGCTTAATTGGATCCTGCATGTTTTGGACTGTGCTGGCTGTTTACCTCTTTCTTTGGCAAGAGATGATGCGCCAGATGTTGTGTATTCCATCTGGCTCCTGCTCACAGATGGGTAACAAGGCAGCTTTTAGGAGTGCAAATTTAAAAGATTTCAGAAATGCAATTGTATTTCAGGCCTTGGGCATGCACTGGCTTGAGGCCGGCCCTCTGTGCTCTTCAGTCAGTGTCAAAAATAAGAGGAGAACAGGGGAGCTTGAAGAAATACAGAGAAGGGTCAATGGTCATCTTTTTCCAAGTGTGGCAATACTAGAAACATCCTCAGAACTGCAAATCCAGCCCCCAAACATGTTGCTGGGGGTCAAAACAACCTCCTTATTGGATCGGGGCCATGTTTTCTAAGCTGGATTTGTAGGAGATTCTTCCGATTGGGAAGCTGCCCATCTTTCCTTCCTACCTGGATAGATGCAGCCTCAGAAGCAGTAACAACAATGCTGTTGCCAGCAGAGATCACAGCCGTTTGAACTGTTCCATTGTGTTCCAAATCTGCCGTGAGGAACCTTTGGAATCCTGCTGGGTCTGCCCGGTACACTCGCACATATTCTTCGAAGCCTAAGACAATAAAATGTTAGTTACTGATTTCCTGAGCAGAGGAAGTCTCTAATCCCCTTCAACACCATGTCCCTATGATTTAATTCCTATATTTAAAGGCAAGGCCAAAAGGCAGCTTAGAAATCCTAAAAAATAATCATGCCAACTTAAGTCCTTAAGCTAATGGGAAATGCCACATGCTATCCCCTTTTAAAGGACACTTGGCATGTGAGAGAGCAGCTACTACCAACACTTTCCAGAGGAATGGGTGCTATTGAACCTGCAGCGAGAATGGACTCATCTTCTGATGCCACCACAAAGCAAACTCTTCCAGGAAGCTTCTCTAGCAGCCTGTTTCCATCAGAAGAGATCTGCACAAAAATAAGGCAGGAGTAAGAGGTGAAGCTGGGATAGCTGAGCTGCCTCTCGCGAAGGACAGAGAGATCAGCAGTGAAACTTTGTTTGGCCACATGGTATTGGGCAGAGCTCTAAGGTGTGGAAGGATAGAAAGTGTTATGCTTGTGTGTGTGGGAGCTAGAATATGGAAGTCTGAGGAGGATGCTCTATTCAGAATGCAGGAGGGCTTGTTGGTTACCAGATCTGTTGTCTGGCCTCTGAATATTGTAAGAAAATATAAGAAATATAAAAAAGTTGAACAGATAGATATGTACCACGGATAGAGATCCCCCACTAAATCCCACTATCATCTTCCCTTGCTTCTGGATCAGAACGCTGGATGTTGGTTTTTCTTCCTGTAGCCCTGGCAGCTGACGCTTGGATCTCAGCTCGCCGGTGTTGCTGTTCCACAGACTCAACGTTCCTCCTTCAGACACGGTCACAATCACCAGCCGTGGGCTGAAAACTGCAGAACACATCCATGCGTCTGACGCCTCTCCAGAAATCTGGAAGACAAGTTCTGCTGTCTCCAGGTGCCAAGCATTGATCTGGGAAAGAGGTGGCAAAAGAGATCAGAGTAGCAAGGACTGAGCTAGCTTTTCTCTCCTACAGCCTTTGTGATTGTGGCTGTAACTTCTAAAGTTCTTTAGAAGCGTTCTTTTGGCACGCTTTAAGTCAAAGGCTGGCCATACCTTTGTGTCTGAGGAGGAATATACAATCATGTGCCCCTCATCCACATGGAGGTGATCTGAGGGCTGTTCTTCAATATGTGTATCTTGGATAATAAACCTTGTTCTGCCAGAAATCAAATTCCAGATGCGCAGACTGTGATCCATGGCAGCAGAAACAGCACGGGTTCCTTTCCCAAACACTTTCACGCACCTCACTTCAGCTATAAAATAAGAGGAGGATTTGCAAAATGAGGGATTCTCGGTGCTTTTAGCAATGGGGAGGACGCTGGCAGCTACGAGGTGTGTGTGTGCCTGCAGCTCAAGGATCACCAAGTTGTCAGGGCTCTTTTGGGATGTGAAAAAAGCTTTCCGGTGATAAAAGGTGGAGAGGGCTCACCGGAGTGCCCAGGGAGGGCGTGCAGCATCTCAAAATCTTCCATATTCCAGACAAGCATCGAGCCATCCTGGGAACCTGCCACCAGCAGCCATTGATCAGAGCAAAGTGCCATCGCTGTGACGCCTGCCACGAGACACAAAGAGGAGAGGCTGTTCTTGATATCACAGACAGAAAACAGACATTCTGAGATTGTTAATACGCGGTGTTTCCCCCCCTGGCACCCTCCCCCCTGTACTGTCTGAACCCTGTAGTCTGTGCCAAGAGCAAGATTAGGTTCCCTCAGACATATCTAGGTCAGTGTGTGCTTTTGTTGTCCTGACGACAAAATGACCCACTTTATCCTCATTTGTTGAAGCCCTTGTGAACGGGACTGGTGCATGACTGAGCACAAAGGCAAACGGACCTTGATCCTGCCTTTGTGTAAGCTCACGGGCTAAACGGTCTTTCTGCAGAAACAGATGTGCTCTCCTTCTTGCCCTGTTTATTTACAATATTTCTTGGATCTCATTCAGAAGGGATGAATGATTTGATGTATTCTTGGGCTGTATCCGGCCCCAGGGTGGATCCTACCTTTGAGGAATCCGGTGAGCGTGGTGCGGAGGGGCCCACCAGGTGGCTGGAGAAATCCGCAACATGGAATGAGGATGGGATAGGGACAGGCACTGCACCAGCTTAGACACTGCTGGCACAGCTCCCCGATTACCTCCGGGTAGGAAGGCACCCAGAAAAGAAGCCTGGCCAACATTTCTGTGTATATTATACTCATTCCTAGGAGGGCAAAGACAAAAAAGCATTTTAGAATATGACTGTGGTGGGCCTGTGAGAGCTACCGTAGTTGTATTTTATGTGATGCACAGTATATAAAATAATCTGGCCACATCCAGCTAGGAATTTGAATAATATAGGGAAGGATACAGGTGAAACCAGGGGCAAATGTAATGGTGTGGCAGGATTTTTCCCCTGCGGGAGGAGTGTGTGTTCTGAGGAGAAGACAGAGGAGCAGCACTGTGTGCCCTCCCATCTAGTAGCTTTAAAACTGCGGGGGGATCCATGTTGCTCTACTAACCATGGGGCAACAGGCACTCTGGCCGTGGGAACTGCCCTAATCAAATTGACAAAATGTCTGTTGGCAAAGGAGAAACTTCAGCTTCCCATTCAGCGTGAGGCATTTATGAGTCTTTTGATGGATCCCAGAACAGAGAATTTTGTCACTGATTGTAATTCCTCAGAAAAATACTTTTACTTGGAAAGGAAAAAAAATCCAATTCTTTCCCCTGGTAAAGCTTTGTGTCACGCTCTGTCACGCTGACACGGCCGGTACCTTCAGGGCTGCGAACGCCGCTGACTGCGGGCTTCGAGAGGAGAAGTGTCTCCTGCACAAGGCGTAGTTCTGGACAACGGATGCGTTCAGTGCACATGGCAAAGTCATCAACAACGCTCTCTATTCCACAGGCCATTATTTTACAGCTGATCCAGTTCATATTCCCTGCAGAAAGAAATACTATTAGAGCAGAGACCATCAGCCCTGGGAATGCACAGTGAGCCTGAAAAGACTGAAATAAAAAATGCTTTTTTGGGGGCGGAAGGGGATAGAAAGATTAACAGCCACTAGCAGTGGAACTAGGACTCATTTGCTGAGGAAGTGGAGGGTTCCCATTGTCACAGTTGCTTCTTTAGCCTCTTAAATGCTTTTTCTTCTCATTTATTCGGTTTTTTAATACGTTTTCTTCTCAACGTTTGGAGGATCTAGATAATTTCAGCTACTAAAAGAGTGTGGTGATAATTCTAGGATATCAGTTTGTACAAGTGAGCTTATTTCTCTTGTTCAAGCTTCCTCCTCGCAGCGGTTATTGATGCTGTGCAGGAAGGTTGTGATTCTCCCCTGTGGCTGTAGGCACAAAGCATACCTCTGCAGGGCCCCGCTGCCCCGTCCTTACCCAACACATCCCGTTTTAGCTCCTCAATTCGTCCAGCATTAAGTAAATGAAATGGCAATTCGCTCAACTTCCTCAGATTTGCAACGGTGTCAGAGAACCAGAGGGGCTGAGGGGCTACCTAGGAGTAACCAGAACAGTGGGTTTGAGACACAGCTTGTGCATGAATCTCTTTGCTTTCACAGCTTCAGTGCTAGAGGCTGTCTCATGGTGTGCCAGACAGCACTTCCAGGACTTCCATTGTTTTCCTGTTTGTAGGAAATGTTTTTCATGGGTCTAAATTTCTCTTGGTACAGCCTAAGTCAGGCTGCCTTTCTGCAGGTGGGAATAATATATTACTTCCTTCCTTTTTGCAGTAGCCTTTTACGTATATGAAGACTATGACAAAGCTTGTAAATGACCATAGATCTCCTTGGTTGGAGATACCCATTTAAAATATATATATATATATATTTGTCATTGTTGAAAGCACCGAATAGCATCAATTACTATTATTTTCATTGTCTTCTGATTTCAGAGCCTGTGCAGCGAACTGGAGACACAGAGCCCTGGTCCAGAGCTTAACAGGTATGGAAATGCCTGCTGATACTCATCACCTTCCTGTCAGCATTCAAAGTCCTGCTAACGTGTGGCAATGTAAGAGGTTTCTTCATCCCCCAGCTCCAAGTCCCCTTGAAGAAATCTGCCAGGAGAAGATGCCTCTTGATTTGGTCTTGTTTTGATAGATAACGATTCTGCACCATTTCAACGAATTGCCTGGGAAGGGAAAAAATAATAGATGTGCTGGAACAGGGAGGTGGAGCTGGGTGTTTTTGAGAGTCTCAGTGCTGACACGAGTTTAAGAACGGAGAGGAGTCAAAAGTCCTGGATGGGAACATCCCATGCTCAGAGATTTGGCTTCTCATTCTCTGCCCTCCAAGAGTACCTGTGAGCAAAGCAGAGAAGGGTGAAGCCGTCTGCCTTCCGTTCTGCCAGGCACTCGCCCATCTCGCTGCGAAGCCGTGCCCAGTGGAGAGGAGGAAGGCGCAGGACAGTTTTACTTGAAGGAAGGTGGCAGTGGTGAATCTCTGAGAGAGCTTCATCGTCAAGGGATAAAATGTCCTTCAACTCCATATCCGACAGCCCGTTTCTGCAAGTGAAGTGTGATATACGAAAGGAAATTATTTATCCTCCTCCTTACTGTTTACTGATATGCGTAGTGGGAGGGTGAATGGTTTCTCTGGCAGCTCAAAAAGTACTAGTCACCAAAAATCACAAGCACACGTGGCAGTCTCAGCTGAGAGCTTAGACACAGAGATTGATTTCCTTTTCCAAGTAATCCCAGAACATCTCCCTTCAAGACAATATTTGAAGTAGGCTGCCAGGTATGAGAGGAATGTTGTGCTTGCTAAATATACGTATGAACTCATTTACAGGCTCGAAGAACTGAGAGCTTTGACTGGTTTTGGCTGTGTTAAGACAGAGATTCCCTATGAAGAGCAGGAATTATGGGCTGTTCCGTTAGAGATACAGCAGTACTCACCGTGAGGAAGCAATATAGCCCAACACGTGAGCCACAAGGATTGTGCCGTGGGACTTTTCCAGTCTCTCACACAGACGGTGCATGGCGTCCTGGGCTGTGCTGGCAACCACTAGCTCTGAAGGTGAAGTGTAAGATGTCCATTTTCTAGTCTCGTGGAAGGCCAGCTGGAAGAGCAGGGCTTGCCCGCCATTAGGGAAGCTCTGATGGAAATAAGCCCATTGAGCTGGGCTTAGCCGACGTCTGTCCGACGCTAAGAGTGTCTCTAGCATCTCCTCCCCCTCCTCACTGGTTAAGGGTCCTACTTCAAAGTATGCTTCTGCCTCAGGCACGGCGTGTTGGAGAGCTTTGAGAGTATCAGGCTCTGCTGTGGAGATGGAAATGATGATGTGGACCCTTGGAGGGCAATCTGGAGGGAGCCAGTGGAATCTGTGAGCACCATCACCAGGAAGCAATCTCTCCACAGAGTCCAGGAACACCACCAGGGTGCGTGTGCCACGACGGGAGACCGTACGGAGGAGTTTACTGAGGAACAAGACCAAATCGCTGCAAGCTTGTTTGGTTTGGGTTGGAGGTGGTGGCAAATCAAATGCTAAACACACCTGGAGACAAATGTCCCTCAGCAGGCTGTGAATGGCAGAACTGAGCTGGGATGTCCCCAGCAAACGAATCACAACCACGCTGTCTTCCCCTAGAACAGCTTGTACCCGCTCAGATAGTTTGCACATCACAGCTGTTTTTCCGCAGCCTGGTGGCCCGTAAAGGATGAGGGTTGTGTGGGTTTTATCATTGTTCTGCCTAATGCAGTGAAAAATGTTATCCAATAAATTCTGTCTCCCGCAGAAACACCGGCAGTTCTTCAGGCACAGAGCTGTGTGGTGGCCCAGCTCCTCCAGCAGTCGCCCTGGCTCCTCACTGGTCTGTCCTCGGTATCGAAGATTCTCTAAGATCTGGTGATTAATGACAGCAATGAACTGCTCACAAAGTTGTTTCAGGTATTTATTATTCTCCTTGCTCTGAGGGTTCTTGGAGTCTTTACTGCATGGCAGAGTGTGTACTTTGAGGTGTTTGGGATAATGGCTTGCAATTTTTGTTTTAAGGTTGTTGAGCAGCTGTTTTGCTTCACTGTCCAGATTGTCCTCTTTTTCTAACAGCTCGCTGGTTGTCCCTTGCCCAGTTTGTCTGTTGGAATCTTCAGCCTCTCTGAGGAATATGAAAGCCCCCAGGTTGCTCTGCTGGGTGTTGAGGAGACCCTGTTCGATCTCCCATTCAATCACTACCAAAAAAAAAAAAAAAAAACAAAAAAGGGGAGATGTGAGCATTTGGTTTCAGAAGAGAACACAGGAAAAGCCATCCATCAACATTAATGTGACATCCCTTGGTTCTTCTGTATTTCACATGATGCTGGCAGGTCAGCATTCCCCATGTGCTCTGAGCTGGGCACGCTCCTGGATGTGATCAGGGGGGCTAGGGGGGGGAAAGGAGAAACATTTCTACCTGCTATATCACTGTTTGCAAGTCAGCACCACCCTCCCTCCTCAACATTCGGGGTATGGCAGGTACTGACTTTCCTTCCCTGCATCTTCCCTGTTGTCTACAGTCTCATGTTGTCCTGAAACAAAGGGCTTTCCTTCCTGACAGCTCTGGTTAGAAGGAGGTTACAGCCCTGCCAGAACACACCTGGTTTGTGGTATCGGTGCCTCTGCTCTGGGCCCATTAGCCCACACCTCTCTGCCTTCAGGGTGGCCACACGCAGCGCCGAGGCCAGGCGTCCCTCCAGGTGACACCAGGTCTGCCTGTCGGCCGGCTGCAGCACGTAGCACGTGGGCAAAGCATTCTCATCCCGCTGGTACCACTGTGCCAGGAGCTGGGCAGAGTCCTCAGGCAGCTGCAGAATTAGAGCCTCAAATTCCTTCTCCGCAATGAGCCGAGGCACGGGCTGGTGGCCACAGTGGTCCCCCAGCAGTCCCTGAAACAGGCAGAAAAAGGTCTGGTGTTCAGGCACCGCTTCTGCGGTGACAGCTGGGACGTGGACTGGCTGCGTGCCTCGGGATTGCCAGGGAGGGCTGCTCCGAAAACCTGCTGGTAGCCACAGTGCCCTGGTGGCTTCCATGTCAGATGGGGACAGCTGGGCAGAGTCTCACCGTGCCCCATGGTCAGGGAGAAACAGCTTTACAGCAGCTGTTCCTTAGGGGAGAGGAGGGTGATGGGGGGGAGGCAGAGGAAGCACAGAGCGGAATTGGTTTGGGGTCTTTCACCAACGGTGCTGTAGGGATGAAAAATAAAGGGAACAGGACTGAGCCTGGGGACTTGTTAATAGGACTGAAGGCTGGGCTGGGTAAGAGGGGGATCCTGAAAGGGGTCAGCGCCCAGTATCCAGCCTGGAAACAGCCAGAATGAGCTTGGAGCGCAAACCCACAGCATAATCCTTGAGCAGGGCCCTTCTGGGGTGTGTAAAGCAAAGAGGGAGTTGTCAAACCTTTGTGGCTGGCTCTGCTGAGATTCCTAGGTACACGCTGAGAACCAGTCTGGGGAAGACACTGCCTGAGTGCCTCCTGGTTCCATTTGCATATGCAAATGATGCTGATAGCAGAGGTGTGAGCTGCAGGGAGCTCCTGGGAGCAGGAATGCTGTGATGAGGCTCTCGTGGTCTCTGCTTCTCTGTGGCTGCCTCTGGGGGAAGTGTCTCGGGGGAAATCAGGCACAACTTACACAAATACCTAATTGCTTATTTATTTACTCGTGGCTTCAAATGTGCCCCCTGGGACTGTGTATTTATTCTCTTTGTTCAGCAGAACGTTCTCCCTTTCTAAAACCAAAACAGCCCGAGGAAGACACCTGGCACTTCTGCAGGTGTCTCAGCCTCCTCTCCCCTTAAAGTTCTGGGTGTGAGGTTCTGTTTGGGGCTGGGACCAAAGCTCTCCAAAGAAGCTGAAGTCGGCTGCTGCCATGGGAGCTTTCAGTGCTTAGAAGGAGTGATCGGAGGGGGTTGAGTAGAGCAGAGCATGGAACAGGTATCACCTTGCAGCATGACACCCTGCCACAAGGACCAGGTACACACCACGGCGCTGGCACTTACGATGAAGGTGGGACCAGCTGACAGCTTCTGACAGACTTCGATTTCCTCCAGAGAGAGTTGTGTGCTTCTGGGATCAGAGTCTACAGGCTCAGAAATACCCCATCTCAAGTCAATTACCTGCACAGAAATATTTTTAATATTCTTAGACTAGTCAATACTATCATTAAAACAGTGAAATGGGAAAATTAAGTCATTCTGTCACGTTTAATTTTTAAATCAGTCTGGACACTAGTTGTATGCAACTTTAATTACTGGAACTCTGCAAGAGACACTGAGATATTCCGAATCACTCGGTAGAGATTTCTCCTGTGAAAGTCTTGGGGATTTGGACCATGGATGACCAAGTAAACAACTTAGTTACTCAGGGCAAGAAACCTTAGGACTGTAGGTTAGTTGCTGCAACATTTCAAGCCTATTGTCTATCATAGAAGATAAGGATCCCCTGCATTTCAAGATGCTAGAAGTTCTGTGCTAATTAGTATAATTAGGACTAGTTCAACTACCCTGTAGTATACCCAGTGGAATTTATACCTGGAACTTTTTTCCAATTTAATATAGAAACACAGGGATGATGTAAACCCTTGTGTCCGGGTGCTTGAAGATGGTTGGCCACCTAAATCTTCATGGAAATCCATACGACTCAAGCACAGAACTATACTTAAAACAAAAGTTCCAGGAAGTCGGTAGAGCAGTATTTGACTTCTAAGAGGCTCCTAAGGAGATGGAAAACCTCTGAGCTTTTGGGGTTTTTACCTCCGTCACACATATTTTGGTGGAGGCCAGGACAGGATGGAGAGAAGTGATTTACCTCAAGCATGAGGCCGTGCTTCTGGCAGAAAGCCTGCGCCTCTGGGTACGCTTTCTCCAGGAGGGTCTCTCTCTCCGTAGCCATGTCTGCAGGGAAGGAATTGTGCAACGCACCAGAAGTTAGGACTTTAGAGCCAGGTTGTCTCCTTGTCATTGCAGACCTTGCACTGAGGATGCAGTGGGTGTTGCTGTCATCTAATCTATGCCCGGTTTCATTTAGATGGCGTTGTGGTTATGTCTGGTAAAACTGTGATTTCCAGATGTCTGCAAGGCTTGTGCCCGTTACCAGTGGGAGTGCATTTTCAAGGCTACGTACTGGCTTCTCACACCGTGGTTTTATTTGTTAATATGGAAACTCTGGATCTGGAAATTTTGGATTGCATAGTTACGGAATACAATACAGCAGCATTGATCCAGAAAAATGTATTTCTTACATCTTGCTGCAGCAAATCTTCTGTCCTATTTTAAGACCACTCAGCCCCAGTGTTGGCCATCTCGTGGTGATAAACAGCTACAATAAAAGGCAATTCTACCCACAGGGAATCCTTCATACAGTCAAGTTTATGAAATTTTTACAGCTGCTTCCCCTGCTGTGCTTTTTACAAGAGATTACCGCTTTCTAGAAAAATCTTTGTGACACCTGCGAAGTGACATATTCACTGAATGAAATCAGACAACAAACCAGGTAGATTTAAGATAAATTAGGAAGACAAACCAAGCAGGAGAAGAGGCATCACAGACAGGCACAGGAACAGAAGCGCGAGTGCTGGCTCCCAGCACCCACACACCCACTCCCCACTGCTCTTATTTTCATGGATACTTTTCACACCGGCAAAATTAAAAGACACAGAGAATATAAAGGACATTTTTTTCTTTACATATGTTCTATCGTATGAGATTATAATTTCTTCAGAATTGGAATATTCTCTCCCCCAAATTATGCAAACATACATGGCACATAATCATGTGATAAAGTAATACAAGAGGGAAGGCTAAAATTAGGCCAGGGAATGGCTGTATCTGCAGCTTTCCTTGGGACTGTTCTAAGTGAAAAGTGATCACTAATGAAGTCTGGGCCAGTGTCAGATGAGGAAAGGGCTCCCTTGGGTCGGGAATTATCATGTCTGCTCTGCTGTCCAACGGGGAGCAAGTGCTCACAGCCAAATACCCCTGGAATAATTCATTAGCTCTCACCGAGGCTGCGGTAGTTACGGGAAATCCTTGTGTCCCTTTACTCTCCAGCCCACGGGAATTCCAAACCTTACAGTGAGAGTGGGATTGACTTATAACCCCGTCTCTTGGTGAAAATCCGATCACATGTCACATCCTTTGTCCCCAAACTGTTCCTGGAAATACATGAGGGCTACCAGCACTCGGACAGGTGGTGTGGGTGAAATCTTAATAGCAGCTGTGCCCTTCTACGTCCACTAATTTCAGATTCTCTGCAGTTCTGACACGTTCCTTCCAGAAACCACAACGGCAACCGTTTCTGTAAATGCTGACCCATCTGCTCAAGCTGGGAACACCTCGCTCTCCAAACAGCGCATCGTCGCCGTATCTCCCACTGCAGGAGATGCTGCAGTATTGCCTTTCTTTGGAAGGCATTTTTTGAGGAACCGAGAGTCTGTCTAAGCCTATGGGGTTTTTATTTTTATTTAAAAATGGAGACAGAGGGAATGATTTTCAGCAGAAGGGGAAACTGAGTTTTGTGATTCCTGAAAATCTGAGTCACTGCCGCCCACTGCCAGTTCCCTCTTCGGGAGCTCAGTCTGGCTGCTGTGCCCCGGTAGGCAGAGGAAGTGGGAAATACTTGGATATTCTCCAAGAGGAGAAGTTCTGCACATATATTTCTTGTTGTTACCGTGGTGGATGGGAATTGACCGTGTGTTGCCCCGGGGTTTCGAGCAAAGCCTGCAGAGTTTGCTGCCCTGTGTGCGGACGGGCGTTGCGCTGCACCGAGCCTGGGGTGAATTCAGCTTCACCGCAAACGCCATTCATTAGTTCCTGAATTAATGGGGAATTCTGCCATCTCCGACACCTTCTAAGTGCAAATTGGGTGTGACAGAATAAAGCCTTATATAAAATGCAGCAGATTACAGGCACCTTTGCTTTCAAACGAAGCTGCCAGCTCACGGCTTCTCTGCTGAGCACAGCAGTCTCAGCACGTTGCAGGCTGCCTTGATGCGTTCAGCAGCTTCAGGACTTTTCAGCTTATTTACCTGCAAAAACTGAGCTGATGAAGATTCGGACCAGGCTGGAGGGCTGGAAAGGGAGAGGAACCATCTTCCCACAGAGAAGATCCCGGCGTGTGTCTGGACTGAAGCTCATGCTGTTCTTGGGGCTCCCCGGGCTCTCCCCCGCAGAGACTGCTCGTTAGAGAGGGGGTGACTAATGGCAACGACACCGGGCAGCGGTGCCTCTCTTCAGAAAGCTGGCTGGCTCCTTCTTTTAAAGAAAACCTAGGAAAATTTCAACCACTTAGGGAGACAGTAGGAGATGGTTGACTGTCTGCACTGAGATGCAGTGAAACTTCAGCGCATCCTGGAGCCATCCCTCTGTATTTGAAAGGAGGGATATCTCTATAGCAACCGGTGTTTGTCACTTGGGCGGGATCCCCAGGGTCTCTTTCTAAGCACTAAACGTGCTCCCTGTCAGGTGCTGTACACCTGAGCTCCCTTTGTTCACTGTTCTCCACTGTTTTAGAGATAATTGTCTCATATTTTAGCATCACACAAGCCTGCCACTACCGGTATCCTTTATGCTTCAGCCATTTAAAGGAGGTTTCTTACCACCAAGGGAGGATGCCTGTGCCCTGTCACTATTTGCCTTTTGTCAAGCTGTGCAAGAGTCAATTTACTAAAAGGTGTTTAAACTGTGCACAATAAATATTTACTTCTTTAGGGCTGTGTTTGGACTGGGGTACCAGCCCCCAAAGAGCAGCACATGGGAAAAGGTAGGAAAAAAAATAGAGTCATTTACAAGCTCAAAGGCAGGAAACGGGCGCTGTCAACAGAGAACAAGTGGAAAAAGAACATCTTTGTCCAAATGCCCTCAGAATACACAGGGAGAGGAGGCAACTGGTGCAACCATCTCGGCAGAGGCCCTAAAAGAATAGATGTCTCCACTTCACATCCACAGAACGTGCTTTTCAGTGTCTGTCTTCCACGCTGGTCTCATTTCCAGCATTCCCAGCACGTTGCTATTTCACTTTGTTTCAATACCTGTGTCTGGATTTGCTCAGTGTGGCTTTTCCCCTAAGAAACGCTGCTTTCTCCACGTCCTGGGGAAGCAGAGCTGGTGCTGTACCAGCCAAGCAGATTCACTCACTCGGAACCACTCTCTGCTTCCCCATTTTCTCACAGGAGACCAGAATCTATTATTTCTGTGGGTTTTTTTGCCTTTTTCAGGAAACTGAACTGAGCATGTCAGAGAAAACCAGTATCAGCCAGAGCAGCTGCTGCGGTTTTTCTGTTTCTCTCATGAAATGAGATTTAAGAGGCTGGTGTCTGTCCATGTCTGTGCTCCCTCCGTATCCCTCTGGCATACAGGGGAATAATTAAAGAAAAATTAGTAATCTGTATTTATGGATTCCTTTTGCAGACGATACTTGATTAATCTCCGCAGTCATCTAGCCAAGTAAGAAGAGATTAACCGACATCCTAATCTGTCATAAATCAAACGGGAAGGGAGATGAAGCATCTTACCTTCAGAGACAAACACTAGGGTTTAACCTATATTAGTCTAAATCTAAATTAAGCCAACTTTAGGGCTCTAAAGTCTGGGATTTTTGGACTGTTCTTCAAGGCACTGCAGTCTGTGATGTGCTATAAGCATCTCACGTTGCATATACCTCTTGATTGCACCAATTCTTGTCATTAGCACATCAAAGAGCAGGCAGTTGGTTGCAGTGGGACCAGAAGTCCCCAAAGGAGCAGATCTTTTTTTGGAAAGTCAAAATCTGCTGGCTCGATTGAGCAGCATCAGGGGCTGGGGTAATTGGGAAAGCAGCACTTGGTTTCAGCAGGAGCGCAGCGTGTATGTTATGGTTTCTGGGGAGCTTTCTGTAATTTGCAGATCAAAACCAAACAAAATCAGCCAACCAAATCTTTTCCAGTGAGATCTTGGATTTCCTCAGGCTATAAAAATGTTCAAGCCTCTAAACATCTCAGACCTGTTTTCCTGCATTCCACATCTATAGCCTACCTGTGCCCTAAAGCTAAGAGAAAATCACTGTCTCACACCGATTCTTCCTAAAATGTTACATTCACAAGCTCTCTAAAACATTTCCTCCCCAGATTCTCTTTTGGGACATACAGGAAACAGATAAGAGTCATGATAGAAAATACTATAAATGGTTCTTTTTCTAGGGATAATGGGTGAAAGATGCAAATGCACGCTTAAAAGAGAGCCCAGACTCAAAGATGGGCCTGATTGTTGATCTGAGCACCATTGGCACCTCCTTTTTGTCAGAAATGTCACTGCAGAGCTGAAGTGAGTAGCAACTGAGTCAGGATGGCAGCGTGAGCTCTGGCATGACATGGAACGTGTTTCCTCACTGTCTGTCTGTTCCCTGAGCCCTCGTTTCCTCCCCCCCACCTCACTCCCAGGCTGCTGCCTCTACAGCCCACATGGGAGCAGGATTAAATTCTGCGCTGGGAGGTCATTTTGTTGGTGTTCACCAAGAAAAAAACCACACTAATGAACCCCTTGAATTGGCCTTTTCTTGCAGTGGACGGGCACACGGGACAAACTGGATCTCCTCGGGGCCAACAGAGCATCCTAAAGAGGCAGATCTACAAATTTGTCCAAATTCCTCCAAATTTGGCTATTTGTCCAAATATCAGCCCTCTGTGCCCAGTGCCCAGCTTTGGTATTGACCACGTATTTTCCCCATTGCTTAATAGTGTCCTGCCTTCTTACTAGAGGCAGAAGAAGCTCAAACTATCTTTGTGAGCTTTCTAGAAAATCTTTTATAGATGTATATTCTGATTTCTCATTATTTTGGCAAAGAGCTAAAAATATCTTGAGAGAGAAATCCCTGCTGCAGCAAAAAGCTGGGTTCCTGCGGCTGTACCAGCCTTACCTCCCTATAATCCTCCCTCTCCTCTTACAGCGGCCAAGCATGTCCTTTAAAGACCAGCACAAGAACTGGAAAGCAGACGATTATAGCTGAGGGTCCAAATAAAGCACCGATCTGGTCCTTTATACCTTTTACACCACATGAAATGGCTGCGGGAGGAAGCGGGGGTTGGCAGCTAATCACCTGGCAGGCGTTGAAAGGAACAACTTAGGAGATGCCAAGGTAACATCCATCTTTATCCTCTGGGTCTTTCCGCTTCGTTGGGCTATAGAATTTGGTTACCTTTTGGACAAAATGTGGAAGAATCTACACGCTGAGGAAAACAAGAGAACAGTGGCTGCTCTGCCGTGGGGCTCTGGTGGGTTGATTGGCTTTGCCCCGTCTCACGTAAGCTCTTCCCTATAGAAATTCTTCTCCTTTGGCCTCCTTTTTATTTCACTTCATTCACTGTGAAGAATTATTAATGCTTTCTGTAAAATTATCCTACGGCGTCTTTTTTTTGTCTACAAACACATAAGGGCTGGAGAGCTTTCCCTGGCTGTGAAGCTGATCTTTGACGATGAAAAGGCTGGAGCGGCTGGGTTTGGCTCGCTCTGGGTAAGAGAAAAGGGAAACCTGTCAATCACCAAGAAACGCTGAGAGCAGCAACTGAAACGCTTTGCTTTTTCCATCAGGCAACCAGGGCCTCTTTGAGGATTAAATCTAGTGCTAAATTTAGCCCCATCTCGCTGGAGTTAGTGTCAGGAGTTAGCAGATCAGGACATCTTTGGAGGGAATGACGTCTGTCCCGGGGAAGTCTAAGCCCCGACCTGCTCCTCTCCCACCCTCTGCATTTGGAGCCAGGGATGTTCCGCGGGGCCGGCACAGCCTGGGACTCGGACACATGGCAGGGGTTTTCAAAGCACTTGAAATACTGACTCTCATCAGCCTCCTCTTTTTTATTGTTCTGTCCAGGTCCTGAGCAAAATTTGTTCATAACAGATAAAAGGGATGTCACAAAGGTTTGCACTGAGCCTTTTTTCCACTGGTTGGGTCATACAGAGCCTTTAAATCCCACATTCCAATGCAATTTATATTCTCAACTGCTCTGATAAGAAAAGTGAAACCCTTCAGAAAATAAACAGCCCTTTGCAGGTCCTCATTTAGTGAGCCAGGTAGATGTCAGTGTGTGTATTCACCTGTCCCAGGTGAATGTCCTCCTCCTCCTCCTTATAGTGACAAAAGAAAAGACAGAATCAACTGGTATAAACACCAAAGGAAGTTAATTCCCTTATTTCCCTCCCTGAAATCTCAGAAAGTCTGCTTGGACAACACCACTGCAAATACAACACAAGCAACGGACCTTTTATGGTGTTATTTCCATTTATAAGAGGCAGACTTCTAGGACATACCAAAATCTGATCCCTCTTCAGGTAGAATCATTTTGTCACCTGGTCAAGGAGACTTTGAGTAGATCAAGGAGCCTGTGGCTTCTGAGACTGGGGAGAGTAAAAGAAACACACATATTTCCTCGAGTGCCAGCGGACAGTCAGAGTTACTTCACAATTTTTATTTGTTGATGGCTCTTATAAAACAAAATTCCCCTTGAATCAGACATCTCATAAAACATTTATGGTCTTGTGCATGCTTGTGATACATCAGGTTTCAGTAGAACAGTATCTGCAAAACCAGCCTGTTGAGCTGTCAGGCAGAATTCCTGTTTCCTACTGAAGAGGGGGGGAAACTCACAAAATTAAGGCACTGTCAAAACCCAAGCCCACAAATCATTTGACCTTTTGTACTGGCTTTCATCCCCTTGTAGACAAGAATATTTTTTTATTTTTAATTAACCATCAATTTCAGTTTGGAACGGGGAGGCACAAAAAAAAATAAAGATACTTTTCTTAAATCCTCCTCTTTCTATTCTCGGTTGCAAGATGGCAGCGGCAAACCTCGCTGCTGGGGGTGGCAACAGGCGGCTGACCGGGACGCCCAGTGCCACATCCCAACACGTGCCACTTCCACGGCAGCGATCCCAGCCCTTGGTGGTTAAAAAACCCTCAGAACAAGTTCTGGTGCTTAAGTTGACACTTTTGAAGAACAAAATCAGTTCTAAGAACAGCTTAAAACTAGTCTAAAAGGCAGTATTCACTAAGCAGAACGTGAACAAACCGAGAAGACTCCTCCCTGAGCCAGGCAAGGCATTTCATGTCCTTCACTCACCGGGCACAAGCTGCTGTCACAGAGCAGTAGTTTGGCCAAAAAGGACCTACAAAGGATAATCGCTATCTTCAGCTGGTGTGCGTTTATCAGTCCTTGAAAGCAGTTGTAATCAGCTGGTGTGAAATCTGCTTTTGCAGCCTTTCTGTCTTAATTTGGGAATATCAGAAATGATCCTTCCTGCATCCAGTGAGTGCTGGGGCTGTCCTTCAGCACACGAAAATCACTGCTCTGGGCACAAACCAGCACAGAGCAGGGGGCTTAGAAACATACTTAGAAGTATCCCATTCTGCATATAAAGATGCAACATTTTAAGAAAGCCAGTTTCAGGCCCATTAATGAAGTGCCCTGGCAGTTACAAATAAATAGTAATAAATACTTATTTACACTCACACACCCTTCCTGGATCCCACAGGATTACAAACAAAGCAAAACCGTGCTTTTCCCCTGGTGAAATATGACCAGGTTTGAGGTGGGACACACTATTATAAACAACGTGCAGCAACAAGTTTAGAATAAGAACTGTACCAATACATTGCACTGGGAGTGTTTCACAGCTTCAGAGCTCTTGCAGACACAGACTTCCTTAAGAAAGTGATGATGTTCTGTCCATTAAGAATCAGAGGGAACTTAAGTGAGAGAAACGGAGTTTGGCCAGGACACCAGAGTCAATGTCCTTATTGCATATAAAACGTCACATTAATTGGAGATATGGCAGATATGGGAGCTAGGAGAAATTAGATCAGCCTCATATGAGACCATTTAATTTCCTTGAGTATAAAATCCAATTTCCACATTGTATCTAACCACTGTGGTGTTTTGGTAGCCATCAAAAAGGTCAATGAAAACTCAGAGGAACTTAGGAGTCACAGGAGCACAAACCATTACCTCGATTCATAAATAAACACAGTGAGGGATTATACATCAACTCAAAATGCTGCATCATAATTGCTGACAGCTTGGGAACTGGCACCCGCTTGTCATCCTGGCACAAATCTCCAAATCCCTGAAAATATGATCAGAATAGAGAGACAAAGACCAAGCAGCAGCACAGAGAGCACAAATGAAATTCAGGGACCTGCTGGGCAGTGTCCTGGCTTCCACCTCTCCTCTGGAGTCTGAGAGAAGGACTGGAGGATAGAGGAGGTCACAGGTGGCTTTGAGACTCAGCTCTGGAAGAATTTTCTTGGCCTATTTACCGTGTGGTTGCTTTTTTATTCAGCTTTTTTTGCTTTCCGTTTCCTTGTGCCTTCATTTAGCTCTTCTTTTGACTTTGCAGGAGGAGGTGGAGGGTGGGAAACCTCGTGGGAGGCCCCGTGCTGATCATGATGGTGACTACTGTGTCCACTGGAAACCGAGCCAAAGAAAACTGGGCAGATGCAGTTTTCCACTGGAGCAAAAGGTGAGGCGTGAGAGTGAGTTGCCGTCATGAAAACCTGGCGGGCGAGAGTGCATACTTCAAGTTAGAGATCACATACACCAGCTATGAAATACTAACTAGTGAGGGGCATTCCACTTGCCCCAGATAAAAGTCCCTATTGGTAGATGACTCAAGGCTATATCACAAGGACCTTGTACCAGGCGATGTGCCTTGTACTGCCCAGGTGATGGGGAATTTAGCCTATAATTTCCTGAGCAGATCTTCCCAGTCCCCTCAGGAGTGGCTCAGGAAGGTAAACCCCCCGCAGTTTAAGTCTGTAGCAAACCTGTTGTGAACTTACCTTGCAAACTATCATGAACATGGTGAAAAAGAAGATGAGGTTGGCTTCAGAGATAGGGAGCCAATGAGTTTGTTGCAGAGTGAAGAGGATTGTGCCGTACAGACTAGCCTTTGTAGGGCTAGAAGAGAAATAAAGTTTTCCTGAAGGTTTGCACCCAGTCCTGAAAGGTTCTTTAAATTCCATTTTTGGTCTGACAGAGAATTTACAGGCTACCTACTTACAAAGACATACGAAGAACTTCGTTTGTTTCTGGCTTCCAGACCCCACGCAGCAGTTGCTCAAAGTTAGACAACAAGGCAACACCAGAACCTGTGAAACAGTAAAAGTGAACAGCCAGAACTGCCATGCCAGGGGAGAGCTCTGCTGCCTTTTCTACATCCCCAAGGGATAAGGATAACTTAAGGGGAACAAAAGTTTCATGCCATTCTTCCCAAATTTAAAAGAAGTTAGCCTGAAACTACAGAGCAGGGCAAGCGCTTTCTGGAGTCTGTAAAGTGTTTCCTGATGAAGGGAAAGGGCATTTGTCTCTGTTCCATTTCCTGATGCTCAAATGCTTGCTCCAAACAAAAGCTAAAGGAAAACTGACTGGGCTGTTTCAACACCAATAGAAACCCCCTGAAAAGATAGAGACCAGAGACAATAGAAGATGGGAAAAAGAATAAAGAATTCCTGAATTCTAACCCCATATTTGATAGTGACTCCAGTTTATGCCTCTATTAAAGTCAGATGATGACTCAGCTGACAGCCATTCTGCGAGTAGGAATAAATACCTGTGTTCTAGGGAACTGACTGACTGAAGCCAGCTGGGCCACATCCTCCCGCCAGCCCGCTCAGCACTGAGCCATGTGGCCACCTTAAACCTCACCCACAGATTCTCCCGTCCCTCCCTGGGGGGCTGGCACCTCCCGGCTGCATTAAGAGTATCTGGTGTCTCACCTTTGACCCATCCAGTAGCCATCATGATGAACCACCCATGGTGGTAACGGTGATGAGCGTGGTGGACCCCAGCTGCAATTTTGCGAACTCTGACCACCTCCTTCATTGCCACAAAGATGAGCTTCATGGGCAGAAAGCTAACACACTTGTAGAAGAGGTTCATGGGACAGAAGAATATCAAATACCTGGAACAAAACCATGAAGAGTTTCAGGACCCAGTTGTTCATCCTGATCTGGGACAAATAGAGAGGATTAAGAGTGCTGTGGTGTCACCCCGAATTATGTCAGGAGAAGGAAACGCATGTTCTGTCGTGCCAAAGCACATATAACCTGTACACACTGAGGAAATTAAACTTAGAGTTACTGTGGTTAATTTGTGCACATTTCACTAACACGATGAAGAAAGTGCCCCCAAACGTGCCCCTCTGCTGCTCTCTGCGGTATCAGTCAGTGCAAGCTGCTCCTGCGGTTTGGCCGCAGTTCAGCCGCGGGGGCTATGAATAGAAATGCCCAGCGACAGGACTGGCCCCAGCCCACACTGGACAACTGGTCCAAGAAACCACAGCCTAGATCTAGGAATGCAAAAGGCTCAGAGACTACCTCACCCCACCTCTTCTTTCCCCAGTTAATCCGAGCAAGGTGATACACGTGTGTCGCACAAACAGAACACTGCCCTTCGCAGCCAGCGGCGCCTCGCGCTTAATAAATCAGGTGAAGTGCAAAAGACTCACCAGACTGCGGTGGCCAGGATGACGCTGGAGTTATTGCTGAAGTAATCAATAGGTGATTCTCCAAGTAAGAGATCAGCGAGTATGTAACTTCCAAAGCAGTGGAGCATGGCACAGAGCCAGGAGGCAAAAGGGCTCTTACGAGACATCTCCACGGCTCCTGTGAAGCAAATTCAACATGAGAAGGCGGATTCAGCAAATAAACTGAAACTTCAAGACCCTCCAAGAGAGAGGCTTGCGGTGCATGTTCTCCATCAAAACAAGTCAAAGAAAAGTGCTTGTAAAACAAAACTTAAAAATGTATATTCTGTGGAGCCTGAACAAGTACCAGATACTGTCAAGAAACACTATGTATGCTCAGAGCTTGCAGCCCCCCCGTAAGGTTTCAAATAAACCTTGTCGTTAGAAGCTTAAGAATTGGCTAAGAGTTTCTCGCCTGTATTTGCTGCTACTGACTGCAATCAGAAAGAACATTTTTTTTCCCTTGAAATCAGTGTCTTTTTACAGTCTAAAAATAAACTGCATACTAGTACCATTCTCTCCATTGCTTCAACCTAGGTGCCCTCTAGAATTCATGAACAATCTGTTCAGCTCTTTCATTCATAAGATAACCTGTAAAAATAGAACAGTGATTCTTAAATTTTTATTTGAGGATTTTTCCCTGCTCCTGTACTAGTTTGGAAATGCCCTTTGAAAATGTAACTATATATTAGAACAGTGTTACTATTTGGTAATACATAATGGTCCCCTCCCACAACCTTCTATTGCCTTTTTTTTTAATTCCTCTAGCCATTTTCATCCACCTCTTCGAGGAAGTGTCTCAAGAACATCAATTCTGTAGGATTGTTTCATTGCCATTAACTGCTCCAGAGTCCTTCATGCAGCGTTTCAGACACCAAAATCTGCTCAGCAAGCCAGTAACAGGGAGTCTGAAAGTCCGACTGCTCAGCCTCTTCCATCCTCAAAGGCATCTGAACCAGCTGAAAACACAGTGGAAGGGAGACAGCTGCGACAGCCATGATATGTAGCTGGGCCTATACGAACCTGAAGTTCAGCTTGAGGCTTAAATTTAGTAACACTTGTTTTAATTTGGCTGGGCAAAGCCATGCTGTCTCCAAGGAGGAAACAGGACATCGCTGTCCTGACACTGATCTTCAGCACAGGAGCTGTGGGATGAAGCAGTGTAGGAATCTAGTGAAAAGTACACCCCGGCCTTACCCAGTCCAAGTGGATTACTGGGCGTACATATTTTTAAAAGCTATTTTCCTAAGGGTTGTCTTGTTAACTGTTCCATTCGGGACTTAGCGCTGGAAGACAGCTGTAAATGATGGGACCTCGAAAACCCAGCGCTTCTGTTTGCGTGGAGTTTAAATAGAGAGTACAGCACGGAGATCTGACAACTGCAGCATTTCACAATCACACCAAAGGAGATTTCTGTTTCCCCCTCAGTTATCGAGCAGCTACACCGAAACCGTTCGAAACAGAGCATGAAGAGTGCACGTGCTCTCAAAATACAGAGAGGAGATGGCATTTGGAAAAGGCGCAAACTGCAACGGCGCAGAAAGTGAAAGGTAAGATGCAGATCTACAGATCTTTACCAGATAAGCCCTGGAGAACAAACAAAGCGAGGTCAGTTAAGGTGCCTGAGAACAGATTACGGCATGGCCTGGAAGGTGGGAAACAAACAGGTTTTGCTTACAGCCTTTTTGTTTATAAATAGGAGAAGAGCGTTGCCACAAAAATAGAAAAGCCAAGCAGCTGGGCAGAAATGTAACGCGGAGTCCGGAGACCTCCCGCAAAGCTGTGACTGACTTAAATATTCCAATGTGGTTGGAATCCAATCTTAAATAAAATGCAAGATTATTTTTCAAAATCAGAGTGACTAGTTTTGGGGCTTTTTTTTTTTCCCCTGCTTTATATTTAAACACACGTGTCAGAACCTCTGGAAAAAGTAATGCAGAGCGGCTCTGGGCCCCGAATCCCCTCACACC
>JAHREE010000451.1:0-14439 GCA_033628505.1 Tringa tobata
GGGGGCCGGGCAGTGTGGGGGGACGGAGGGTGGCCATGAGGAGAGCTCTTGCCCTCCTGCTGCCTCAGCCCCCTTTCAGCCCCTGCAGGGGGCACGCCAGCCCCTCTGGTGTGATAAATCGGGTAGGATTTTTAAACATACAATCTCGGGGGGGTGTCCCTGCCCGAGGAAGAGTGTTAATAAACCAGAGCGGCTTCGGCACAGGCTCCTGGGCTGCCCAGGTGAGGAGGGGCTGAGGCAGCGGGGCCTGGCGCCAGGGGTTGAGGTGGCATCGGGGGACCCTGATGGCCCCTGAGAGGGTGGGATTGGGAAGATGGAGCCAGGCAGGTCACAGTGGTGGGAGAATGAGAGCTAATGAGCATAAAGTGGAAAGAAAAGAAGTTGAGGCTGTATTGAAGGAAAAGCTTTTCCCCGTGCTCTGGAGCACGTTGTCCAGAGAGGTTGAGGTTGTGTCTTCTGCATCCTTGGAGGTTTACACAACCAGCCTGGATAAAGTCCCAAGTAACACAAGACTGAGTTCAGAGCAGACCCTGCTTTGAGCAGGAGGTTGGACCAGAGACCTTCTGAGGTCTCTGCTGACCTGGATTTTGCTGTGTTAAGTGACAGCTACAGGTTCCATTGGGAAGGTAAGTTACCAGCCTTGATCATTACAGAGGGCAACTTGGAAGCACCGAACTTACCCTAGGTAGGTATAGGAATGTTAGATAAACAGTAAAGAGAAATAATAATTAAAAAGTACAGCTATGCCACCTTTTTTGAACTGCTGTTTCCTCAAGCCCATTCTGTGATAGGTGAGGAGTTGGGGTTAGCATTGGGGAGTCTTGGCTTTCTGTCTGCAAAAGAAGCAGGACTGACTTCACTGCAGGTGGGGGGTGAAGATCCTCAGCCCTGAGCCAAAACATCTCAGTAGCAACAGCCATCACACACTGTGTACCCGCTCCTGGTGCCCACGGGAGAGGAGATGGGCTCTGCAGCTGGGCTCTTGCTCTTTCCATTGACCCAGTGACATGTGGTGTCCAGCTCCAGGCAGGCGATGGAGACTCCTTCCCAGACACCTGTCGTCTTCTTTGCTGTCTCTTTTTCAGTAGGTACTCTGCTGCCCATCAGTGTTTTACTTGTCAGGAGACTTTCCAGGCTCATCTCTCTGACCCTCTTGCTCTGAATTCTGACACAGAGCCCTACTGTGTTCTGGGCTGGGCTGTGTGCATCCTGGGCTTGTTATTCAGGTATTGAACACAGTATCCTTTTTGCCAGAGCTTGGGAACCACATTGTGCAAAGAGTTGGAATTTTTCTGTAAGTCAGCCTTTCTCTTTCTTACCTGTCGCGGGAATTTTTTTGTCTAAGAAAGGCAGGGCAGAGTGAGGTATGGAGAGTATGGGGAAAAAACCCATGAGGGTTCATGCCCCTGCTGTGTGCAAAAACCCCATGTCATTTGACCCATAGAAGGATTTTCTGGGGACATGACTGCCTCTTCAGCAGTGTCTGGGTTTCAGGGAGCTGGGGAGAATGGAAAGTCACAGGCAGAAGTCATCTCTGGGAGAGAAGAGCGACTGGCAGCTGTCCTCCGTGCCAGGCGTCAGGGGAGCTACCATGGGAGCAGAGGAGGTGGAGCAGGGAGCAGTAAGAGATGCAGAGACCACTTCATGCAGGGCTGTCCGAATCTGCCCCCCTTCCCAGTGCAGGAGTTACAGAACCTCCTTTTTACCTGCCACACTCATTGCTATTCCAAAATAGTCTCATCTAGCTGAAAGAGCTGGAGGAAAGACCAAGCCAGCAGAGCAGGGAAGTGGTGAGTGGTGGGCTAGAGGAATGGGAAAGGAAGGTCCACCACAGCCATCCAACCTGGTGGAAGAACAGGCTGTGCATGTCACCTGCAGAGCGAACGTGAAACTGCTCAGCCGATGCTGCTGTTCCTAAGTGCAGATGGTTGTAATTTCCTGACAAAGTCATCTTCCTCTTCCCCTCCTCACTGCTGCAATGAAATAGTTCAGCTGTCTTCTTTCCTCCCTGTGCCTTCCCCTCTGGGGCTGGATGAAATCCCTGGCCTACCCTGGTTGCCTCTGCACGGTTCTTCTCCTTTTTCCACTCAATGGCCCTCTTGTTTCCTTGTCAGTCTGTTTGCTTCTCATATATTTTAGGAATTTTTTATTTATCTTTCCTTTCCTGCTATTTTTGTTTTGCCTGCTGCTCCAGTGCTATTCCTCTGTGACCCGATTTGGCTGTTTACACCCTTTCTATTACAGACGTCTGTATTGTTCAAGTCTTCCTTTGCTATTTCTATCTCGTTGGGAACCTCTGGACTCATGGGCTCTGCAGCCATGGTTTGCTGCCTTTTTCTAAAAGTTCTCACTATTTAAGGGATAAGCAAGATCCTTTTTTTCACTCATGCTTCTCTGTAGGGCATAGATTGCATCCATCATCATCTGGTGTGGACGAGGAGCTCCCTTGGCCAGCACTGAGTCCTTGGCACTGGTTCAAATACCTAGAAGTGCAGGTTTTTAAAAGCTGTTCAAGTTTTCTCCGTAGTGATTTTTTGGAGGCAGCTGTTACTCATGGCCACAGGGGGCAGCTGAGAAGTTTTGGTGAAGGCAACCTTGTGTGTTAAGTGAGGAGACATCTCGGCTGCTGCCTCTGCAGAGCACAGCAAGAGAACCTTGGCTTGGTCCCAGCACCCTCGAGCTTTGGTGGCAGTGAGCTGTGTTGTGCTCCAAAAACTTATCCTGAGAGCAACGAGTCATGTTTGTTGAGGAGGCAAAATCTGCATCTTGCCACGCTGGGTCTGAGAGCTGGTCATGCTTGACCTGTTGGGAAGACGAGTTACTGACCTGGTGAATAAAGCTGTGCTGTAACATGTCCCTGCCTTCACGTCTGAAGGGCTGTGGTAGCAGGAAGGCCTGACTTGGCCTGGCCTTTTTTTTCCTGGGAAGAAGGGAGCTATGGGGCAAGCTGGGACGCAGCTGAGGCCAGTTACTTGTTTGCTGCCTGCTTAAAGAGGAGACAGTGGTGTTTAGACTTTCCAGCTGGGAAGGCACTTTCAAGACTCCCTTGAGGGAAAACTGTTGCACTTAGTTATTTTCAGCCTTTGGGGTTTTTAGCCCTATAGATTTTGTCTCTGGGACTCCCTTTTTTATTTTTTGACCTATTCTTGAAGAGACACAGATCTGTGGCACTGGGGAGAGGAAGTGCTCATGGGGACGTAGTTACATGGCTTTGGGAGATACTTTTCTAGCCTTGGCTCAGGGTCCAAGACCAGAATTCCCACATGTAGAGAGAATAAAACAATGCAACCCACAGTGCTAATGTGTTAATAAAAAGGCTTGTCTGACTGCTACCAACTTTGACTTTCAGAGAGGAGGATGGGAGGAGAGAGGTTTTGAAAAAAACTTTGATATTTTGTCCTAGTCAGGGGTGGCCAGTTTGACATCCAGGTCACTGGTGGTTCCTGTAGATGAGTCTGGCAGTCCTTGCTGAGATGCTCATATTCATCTGTGGTTTGCTCCAGACTTTTGGACGTCCTCGGGAAGAAGGTGTTCAGGCTCGATCTGAGCCATCATCCTCCATGGAAATTCCAGTCATGTTTAGGGGAGTTACAAACTTTGTAAAAACAGTCTCCCTCCTGCTGCTCACATACCACGGGAAATTCTTGGCAGCCTGACAGAGAGCTAAGTAAAACCACTGCCAAGCAGGACTCCACCAGCCCTGCACCAGTGGGGACAGTGTGCCAGAGTCAGAGCTGTGGGAGGCATCACCTCTGATGTGAGCAGGTCTTGGCACTGTGCTGGCCCATGAAGCAGGTTGCTTTCAGCGCACGTGTCACAGTTTGGGGACTGTAGTTTTAAGAGCTAGGCTGGCACCACTGTTGGATCTGCGGTTGGGTTAGGAAGAAAACCCAGGATGGTCTCCATACTGAGAGCTTGTTTCTGGGCTCATCCCCAGGAGGCAAAGTTGGGTATGAGTTTCCCCCAACACAGCCCTGGTCTACGGAGCGTGGTAGCCTTTGCTTTTGCCAGACCTGTAACTCTGCTACAGATTATCCAAGCTGTTGGATTTTGGTATTACTTCTGTTCTTTTCTGTAGGAAAGAGGAACTTATGTACAAGAACATCTCCAAAATAACCATAAGTGGCTTGCAGAGCTCAAAGTTAAACTGAATATTATGATTGGCCATGAAACCTTAATTAATCTGAGAGTGCATAAGCACCCAAGTTTTCGTCTGCATGCTCACTGCTGCTTTCCAGTAGCGACTCTGCCTCTTTGGAGGACAGCGTAGGACAGAATTAAGGTGGCAATTGTTAATATGGTACTTGCCTAATTACAACTTACCAATGGCCTTGTAATACCTATTTTCAAAATACCAGATGTTAACAAGTACAGCAAATAGTGTTACTAGTCCCTAGTACTTCCAGACCTTTTGCCTGGATGAGCCTTGGATCCTTTACAGGAGTGTGGGATTCTGCAGGCGGGTGGGGAAGCAGCAGAGAAAGGGACTTGCCAGGGGCAACCAGCGGGCGAGTGGCAAAGGAGGAGACTGCAAGTCTCTGGGCTTCCAGCCCAGTCCCTGTCTGCTGGGCACAGCCCTCTGCTGTTGGATTGTAATTCTGTGCCCTGTGAAAGAAAGCAGAACAGCAAATGCACAGAGAAGTGGGAGGGGAAGAATTGCTAAAAGCTGAAGGTTTCTTAAAGTATAGCTGGTTTATTAACTTCACGTATGTCTGGTTAGTTATTTGAGACTTAGTGAGTGTTCCTTTTCTCAGGGGAGAAGTCCTGAGCCTGATGGAGCAATACTGATTAATATTGTGGGGAAGAGTCTTACCATTTCTGGAATCTTTAAATAGAATGCTGTTAAAAGTGGGAAGAATCAGGAAGAAGTGATTTGAGGAGCCTTGAATTCATCTCCAGTGTATCAGTCATGTTGGCTGAGTTTAGGGGAGCTTGCTGATAGTGGGGTTTCTCTGTTCTCTTGCCCTGGTAACAACTTTTTTGAGGACCATGACAAGCAGGTTGTAGTTTAAAAGCAGGTTGTGCTCCCAGGCAGCACTAGCTGTGAGTGTGGAGTTTGCTGTGTTGGACTGTCGGTTATTCTCTGGTGTGCAGGAAAACAACATGAAAAAGCAGTTCCACTAAAACAACCCAGTTCGAATGCTCCACTTTCATTCCTAGTGGCGTTGCAGTTTGTTACTACGGCAATTCAGTGACATTTGCTGGAGGTTGGAAGACCAGTAATGGTTGGGGTTTGGCAGATCCCATTTTTTCTGTCTCCATCTCCTGCTTTTGCATACACACTGTTCTGTTTAAGAGGCAAAGCTGGATTTTGTGCTGTTTCTCAAAAGCAGATCCCAGTGCTCGTGCTGCCAGTGGGTTACTCCTGCACAGGTCTTCACCGGACTCCACCATTTGGGAGATGCCTGAGAGTCCAGCGTACAAATCCTGCCCGTAAGCCCAGGCCATCCTTTGCTTGCCAGAGCCCAGCAGCCTCCTTCCCTTTTGCTTTAAATTCTAGTGGAAACAGGAGCGACTTTCCTAGTGTCTTTGTGCTTGCCAGGGCCAGTCCCATAGGCTGAAAGCTCCTAGGCCAGATCCCACAAAATCCCCAGATTGATCCCAAGTAACACAATCACCCTTTTCTTCATGTCTGTTGGCTTTTCTGTTGTGTCGGAGCCCTTTTTTCCTGTTCACAGTGAATCTTTGAAAACTAGTGTTGCCATCTTACAGGTGACAATATTTACCAGGTGTTTCAGACCACCCTCTTGAGTTACCAGGTTGTATGGGGGAGGCAAAAAGTTATCTTTGGATATTGTGTGACAATGTTATGTCACCTCCACACACCCTGAGGAACAGCTCTTCCCAGACCATTGCAGGAAGTTTTTCTGGGGTAGATGGGAAGTTCTGGCGCTACAGAGAGTGTCCTGCCCGAGTCTCTCCTTGAAGGAGGCAGGAGAGTCTCCGTGGTGCCCTTTGAAGCAGAGAGAGAAGTGACTGTATTTACTGGAAAATCCAGCTGACCAGATAGAGTGTCATCCCCTGAGCCAGGCTGAAGACCCCCAGCACCCCCCTGAGCAGCAGCACCCTGTGGAGCAGGCATTGGTGGCAGGTGATGGAGCACGGGAGCAGCCACCCAGCCAAGCTGTGGAGCAGTAACTCCCATGCTCTGCTCAACAGCAGCCTGAAGCCATCCTCGTCTCCTGCAGAGGAGGTGGGTTTCAGCTGTGCTTTCCTGAGGGAGGGAAGCCATTCCCTTGTGGTTGGGTAAACTGGCATGTGCTGGGATCAGTAATGGATCTCACTGGAGGAGCTGCCTGAGTTCAGGACCCTGCTGAGAGAAGGGTTGGAAAGAGGAGACCAGCGTTCATCAGGCTGTATGTGAGGGCATCTCATTAGCAGCAGCTGCTGATTGCTGATGAAACTAGAGTTCCTGACTCTGAGCTAGTATTTGAGGGCACTTTCTCTTCTACTCATCTCAAGAGGATTCCTTCCCCTCACACAAGGCAAGGTAAAAAAAACTAGATGAAATTGGTGATTGTCACTGACAGAAATTTGCAAGTTCTTATTGATAGCTGTGGGCTTGCAAGAATTTTAAAAGTAGATTTGGGCTCCAGAAGGTTTCATTGCTTCATAGATAGAACATTGTCAAAGTTATTGTTCTAATGTGTTCTTCAGAAATGTGTGGTGCAGACAGTTCCTCAACCTCTCAGCCCTGTGGCCTTTCCTGGTGCTTTCCCTACGAGCCCTGGGTGGGGTGTTCTGCCTGTGGGCAATTTTAACTCTGCTTCGCTGGAATTAAACTGGTTTTGTCTTTCCCTCTATGGCCAGACTCCATCACCCTTCCCAGTTCATAGCAGCTTTTTCTTGTATTATGCATTGCTTTCCCTATTGAGGTGAGTTGTGTTACTGCATTGGGGGTACAAAGTTTGTGTTATCGAAGGTTTCCATAAATTCTAGTATCCTACAAAGAGAAGGACACAGGTATGTCCTCCAGGGAGACAGGGAGCAGCTGGTGATCTGAAGACTTCGTGAGCTCTTTTGTTAAAAGTCCAGGCTTTAGCATCCTCCCCAGCTCAGAACTGTCCCTGAAGAAGAGGCTGAGAAATGGCTGGACCACGTTCTCTTCTCGAGTGACAGACTGCTGTGGTACAGACCAAAACCATACTGCAAACTATGGTTATAAGATGCTGAGAAGCATTTCAGCTCCAAGGCCACCAGTTCTACTGGTGCAATCTAGGGAAGGGAAAGCCAGCCAGCACGTTTTCCTTGGGCTGTGTCACATAGGAGCAAACACCAAGGAAGGCAAGGACGCAGTGTCACAGAGTTAAAAATAACTGCTTTTAAGGCTAGATATCCTTACACAAGAGGTACCAAAATGGTCTTCAAAAGAGGTGCTCCAGTCCCAGCTATGTACGTGATGAGGCAGGCAGGACAACCCAGTATCTCTTGGTTTTTCAGTTACTAGCTGAGTGCCATCATCATCATCACCGGTTCAGAGCTTGACTGCAGCTTGAGCTTTGCCACAGCCTGGAGGGAAGCCCATGGCTCTGGTCCAGGAGAGGGACCTTGCTGACCTGTTCAGCTCACTCGTGCTGAAGCTCCCACGTGTGGCACATTTTTTTCAAGGGTGCTGCGTGATGTCTGAGTCATTGCTCTTTGCCAGATCTTCAGTCCCTCTTATCAAGTACCCAGATGTAGTGATTTATGCCTCAATGCATGATATATTTTAGTTTGTGATGATATCCCAACCGCTGGGAGCTGTGTGTAACTCTTACGGGAGTGACGGTGGGTCAGTAGGCACATCTTTTGAAAATTAAATATAACTGTGCTGTCATCTGTGAGCTTTATTTCCTCCTTCCCCATTCATAGCAGTATCATCCTTCTGTATTGTGTGCTAGGTTGTAGCTGGATGCTGGGCTGAGATAGAACATTTGATGGTAGGGAGGACACCGAGTTTTATCTGGGTCTGAGGATGTTGTAGGCTGCAAACAGAATGATGTTTTTCTTTCCACATTTTTAGCCAAATGCACTCAAACCCATCACCTGTGCACAGGACAGCATCCATGAGGAGTGTGTGTCTCCACTGTGTGCCATTATTTAGTTACAAGAAGGAAAAAAGAAAATTGCAATTTTTTTTTTCCAAAATGGAATACATAGTAAATATTTCACAACCCCGTAAATAAAAATGATCGGCCTGATCTTTTAAAAACATATTTCCCTTTGGGCTCTGACTAAGCATGAGAAAGTTCAGCCTAAGAGGGAATTTATTTGCAAAAGCAGTGAAAGGTTAGAAACGAGGATGTGGGCTGGAATACGCCCTGCAAACGTTAACTGTGGAGGCAGAGTGCTAATGCCTTGCATGTGCAAAAACATTTTGAGGGTTGTGAATTTAAACCATGAAATTAATAAATTCAAAATTAAGATTTTTCTTTCCTAGACCATATGCATACAGGATATGGTGATTTTAATGTTCTGAGTGGTGATGGAAAGATATGCAAGTGGTTTGCTGGTGTTTATTTAACATTAAGGATCTTTAGCATCTCCATTTCTTGATTAATTTTAAATATTCAAATTTGCAACCTTAATGTTTCCTTAAAGTAAATTTTAGCTTTTGATTTCCTTGTACTTTTTGAGGGGTAACAGAGCAAAAAACGGAAAGTTCCACTGTTGTGCTTGGTAAAACTTACTAATGTCTTACACAATTAAAAGCCTAATGTAGCTGGTGTGTGTGCGCACACCCACGCACACTTGCCAAAGTGAATGGTTAGTCATTTACAACTTTGTGATTAATTTTTCCAATGTTCTTATTTAATAATTCTCCCGCTTCATGGGGAGGGCAATAAAAATGGATTTTATTTTTCTAATGCATTTGCATTTTAAGTAGGTAAAGTCTCTTTAGATTCCCATTTGCCTAACAAGGAGATGAATATGTTCATCTTCAAATTCAAATGACCAATGGGCTGAGACCAAGAATGATAAATTTCCGTGCAGGAGAAGGACATTAAGAAAATAATATGGAATTTAGTTCTGGGCTCTACAGCGTGAAGAAAATGTTGACCTTAAGGCCTGAGTTCTGTTCCTTCGGGGCTGTAGCCGTTGCCTTTCACAAAAGCACCTTTGCCCTCAGCTCTGGGCTGGGGTCACTCACTTTCCCCTTTTTCAGCAAGTTCCAGGGCTGTCCCTTGCTCCTTAACACAGGCTACTCCTGCCTTGCTCTAACATCCTCCTTCTGTGAGTAATTGCAGGACTGAAATGGGAGAGAGTTTATCACTGTGATTTCTCAGGTGTTTGGTAACAGGGAGACCCATTTCCCTTTGCCCTCCTCTGCTGCTGTTTGCTAGTTCTGAGCCAGAGCCTTCACATTACCGTAACAATGACTTTTTTTGAGGCTGGGTGAAATAGGTGACAGTTCCTGGACCTGTTTTTCAGTAGGGTAAATTTGAAGTTGGTTTTCTGACATAACTCACAGATGTTCTCACCTTGGGTATCCTATTGGGTGTCTTTGGCACCCGGTTGGCACATACATTACGTGCCTTATAACCACATAAAGTGTGCTCAGGAGCACGACACATGTCGTCATGCTGGAGGGTTTGACATTCATGCAAGTCCTGCAGTTCCATAGCTCTGGAGAGGACCAGTTGCTCTGTAGATAGTTTAAATACAAGGTTTTAGAAAAGAAGGCTTTCCAGTTGTCTGTAAATCTGTGGTTTCCACACGAACTTACACAGAAAATTGATAATATACCCATAAAAATTAAATCTCTGCCTCTTTCACAGATGCTGACCAAAACAGTCATGTTTACAAAAATCTGGATGTTAGTACTTAGCCACACATCTCTTACAGAGTTCCTAGGCAGTGAAATTGATGAAGAAATATACTTTTTCTGCTAAAAAAAGGATAAGAATTTTAGTAATCCCAGACCATTCTGATCATCCGTCAGTTTGTCCTGAAAATGCCAGGAGAGCTTTATTGAAGATGGAAATACATCCCTCTGCTGTTCATTAAGAAGGGACGTACTTTCCATCTTTTGACATGGTTTGAAATTTAGCAAGAGAAAAGGTGTACAAACAGCAATGCCATTAGTTATTCCAAAATCTTCTTTCAACCTAACCTTTGTCTGCTGAGCTGTGTGTTGGCATTTCAGCAGCAATAAACCTGAATAGCACACAAAAAAACAAAAACACTTTAAGTGTTGTGTTTTTTTTTTTTATTTCTTGAAAACTATATCCCAATCATTTGTTAGTCAAGAAAATGAGTGAAAAGATGCAGCCTGTCGTGTTGAGTAATCCAGTAAACCACACTTCTCAGAATTTTCACTGCTAAGGATCTTTATAACCAGGAAAGGCAGAGAAATACAAGGGTTACCTTCTTAAGATCCCTTCCCTTCAACCTAAGCAAAAAGGTCAGAGTTCTTGATTATCTTACCTGATTGTAGAGAGGAGGGCTCTGCTTCGTTCTTACTTTATTTTAATTTGATTTTGTTCCTTATGCCAGTTTATAGAGCCAGGATCTCTTCTTCAGTGCTTCTTCGTCATTTAAGTGTCACTTTTCCTTTCCACTTTGGAAACCAGGCAGTGATACTCCCTGTGAATTCCTGTCTGGAAATCACAGTACAAACAAAATTTCTGGTCAAGAAGAAATGAGCAGGAAAAAGTCAAGATGAGGCTTGTTTTTCCTTTATGAAACTCTCAGTGCTACGTCATTTAATCTGAACTGTCGTGAAGTAGATAAAGTAGTGTATGTTCCCAGCCAAACTATTTTGATTTCAAAAGGAGGTTAAAATAAAATGGCCTTTATTGTTTGTAGAGCATGACTCCATAACGTGGGCTCAACTGAGGGTTTTTTCACTTAAGATGGAGATTCAGCATCCTTGTTGATAGAAAAAAATAATTTTCATCAACAAGTTATCTTTAACAAATTATCATCAAGTTAAAAAATTCCATCAACAAGTTATGTATATACAAGTACACTTATTTTTTTTAATTATGCAAGACTAATGCTGTTCTTTGTCAAATTGCTGGTTGTAGCATATTAAGTATCTCTTTTCAACATTATCTTACGTTAGTTACAATTTGAATAAAAAAGAATTCAACAGTGCCCTGAAGTGACACCAGAATGAAAACTCTGAAACAAGATCTGCTGGTGTTACATTGTCTGGTGCCTGTCATGGAGTCTGAATATGCTGGTTTGTAATGCTGAATTAGGGCATAATCATAGAGTGCTGTAATATTTTCACTTAAAGTTGAAGGTATTTGCTGTCTATGGACTCAACTTAAACATACTTTTAACTGTGGGAGAAGGAAATTCATTGATGTGTAACATCCTGAGAATGCCTGGGAAGTCTTTTCTCTCTCAATATCCAGGGAGTAGTAGCCAAAACACCTTTTCCCCGAAATGTTTTAAAAAAGTACAGCATGTGACCATCAGAATATTACGAGCAAGAAGGCTTTCAGAAATTAATTCAGGATATTCCCCTCTGTATGGAATTTCCTGCTAGTCTGGCGTCGAGTTTCCAAACGTGGAGGGATTACATATAGCCCTGGATGGTCTGCATTTAAATCTCCGTTGTGCTGATACATTCAGCTGACACATGGTTTGGATAAAGCAGCACAGAATTCATAGAATTCACTGGCCACCTACTTGAAAGCAGCTTAAAAAGTGCTGTGAGGTGAAGCCAGTGCTGTCGCTGCTGAACGCATCTGCAGCGGCTCTTCGTAGGAGCCAGGACTAAGCTGTGAAATGCTTCAGCAAAAACCCGAGCCTGTGGCTCAGAGCCCTCTCACCTGGCATTTAGCCCCTTCCCAACATGTAGGTGAGCTAAGGTCTTACACCATTTTTTGGTAATTTCAAGGGATTTGGCTCATCTGTGAAGATCTGGGATTGCCTTTTTCTTGACTTGGTAGTTTACAGCCTGAGGACGCCCCTGTGGGAAGCATGGGAAGCTCCATGCCAGGTAAAGCCAGTGTGTGCCCAGATGTCTCCCGTGTAGGGGGAGACAAGGCCAAATGTTTGTGGGAAGGAAGTAAATGATCATGAAATGAGTGATCTTGGAATAGTTTGCCCACAGGGAAGGTTTTTTCCTAACCCCCACTTAGGAGCTGGCTTGTGCCTTTGTGTGTGAGGGTTTTTATCCTTTCCAAATTTCTGGATTTTATTATTATTTAATCCTTACTAATGTAATTCTGGATACTTTAATCCTCTTAAGGGGTTGCTGCTGACTTTGGGCTCAGTCCTGTTCCCTTTTCAAGGAATTTTGCCATTAGACACCTTTTAAGTTTAGCTGTGATGTAGATTGCAACTGATTTTACTGGCAGCTCTCTCCTTGGCTGTAAAATGCAGGTGTAAAGCTCGTAACTGCTGTGCAAGAGCACGGTTTGAATGAGGAGTAGATGGAGATCTACAGACCTGTGTCTGCATACTCACATTTTACCTCTCCCTGCTGTCAGTCCAGCATCTGGAAGGAAGCCCCTAAAAATGCCAAAGGGTTAGGTCAAAGGAATTGTCCATGAACCTGCGCGGGGAATATCCTGCTAGTTTAGGAAGCCATAAATATGTTCCTTTCCATCTAGGTGCCCCTCTGGCTGCGGAAAGGGAGAAGAAGCCTCTCTCCAGAGCTGTCTTTGTGCTGCCCTGGATGGAATCCACAGAAACAAGTGAGGGTCCCAGATGTTTTTGCTCCCTGCTCGGTCGTAAGGAAGGAGTAACTGCACCCTGGGTCTCCTGGGGAGGCTGCTCAGATGGTCTCTGTGCTGGACACGGCCTGGAAAGGCATTTCCCGGTGACGAGCGCGTGCCACATATCTCAGAAAATGCCAGCCTTTCCTGTTTCTTTGCATCAGGTGGTTTAGTCGTGGTGGCTTTGGCTCTTACTGAAGAGTGTTGGAGTTACTCATGGTTCCTTTCCATGGGGCAGACATCCCAGGGAAGGTGGTGCTTTTTTCAGGTGCTGCTCCGCAGGCATTGACCAGCTCCAGCCCTGTGTTTGTCAGCAGCAGAACTCATAAGGACTCCAGCATCTGCCGGCAGATTTTCAGGAAACAGTTAAGGAATGTGAAACTGAGCATCAGAGCATCTCATGGACTGTCCTGTGATCCACTGGCTGAGGATGGAGGGATGATGCTGATATTTCAGTGTCACATAAACCTCACTCAGAAATCCTGTTTGGGGGGAAAAGTGTCATAACCTCAAATAGAGAGATGACAGATAAATTGCAGTGGGCTGAACTGTAAGAAGTGCAGCTACCCTCCTCTTTTAGAGATGCTGCTGGACTTTATGAACTTTTTGGGAAACCTTTTGATGTTTCCCACTGTGAGCCAGGAATGCGAAATTCCTGGAGTTTGGTGTTTCCTTTGCCCTTCTCAGACCTTCTGGTGTAAAGGTGCCACCTTGATCATGGGGCAGGACAAGCAGTGCTGTCCAGACTTCCCACTCTTCATTTTTAATTTTGCTGCTTTTTTCTTGACTGGGACTTGGAAAACTGCTGGATTTAGGAGTAATTCATCAGGCTATTGCAATCTACATTCAGCAGTTTTACCCTTTCACATTTGGGGGCTGTCCCTACCAGACAGGTATTTTTGCAGTGCTGTGTATCAGTGGGATCACTTATGATTCAAGAGTACCTGCAAAGTGTCTAGTTGTCATGATTGCTCCTCTATCAAGTTGCTTTTGTGGCTTCTTCCATTTGAAAGGTCAATATGAATTCTAGGTCAGGTGAAAATTGTTCTTCGCCATGAAGAAGTCCTTAAAGAATCTCCCACAGCCTGCTGTGTGGAGAGCCCATGATTCTGGACCCTGAATGGAGAGAGCTGTCATCATTGCAGGGACCTCATCTGTATGGTGTATGTAGCTGTTTCCAATTCAGGTTTCTCTGATGCTGCGCAGAGCTCTTTGAGCCTGTTGGAAACTCATTTGTACATAGTTTTTCCTGAACTTATGATTGAGAGCAGCCCTGAGGAGAGGGACTTGGGGATGTTGGTGGATGAGAAGCTCAAAACACCCCAGCAACGTGTGCTGGCAGCCCAGAAACCCCCCAAACCCTGGGCTGCATATCGGGCAGCATGGCCAGCAGGGCAAGGCAGGGGGGAGGAATTCCACTGCTCTGCTCCACTCTGGGGAAACTCCATGTGGAACACTGCATCCAGCCCTGGGGCCACCAACATCAGAAGGACACGGACCTGTTGGAGTGGGGCCAGAGGAGGCCACGGAGATCCTGCAAGGGCTGGAGCCCCTCTGCTGTGAGGACAGACTGAGAGAGTTGGGGGGGGCTCTCAGCCTGGAGAAGAGAAGTCTCCAGGGAGACCTTAGAGCCCCTTCCTCTACTTAAAGGGGGCTACAGGAGAGATGGGGAGGGACCCACGATCAGGGAGTGTAGTGATAGGATGAGAAGAAATCATTTTAAAGTGAAAGAGCGGAGTTTTGGATTAGATATTAGGAAGAAATTATTTGCTGTGAGGGTGGT
>JAHREE010000451.1:18456-77468 GCA_033628505.1 Tringa tobata
CAGACAATTTTAGGTACACGTGTGACATTTGTGGGAAAAAATATAAATATTATAGCTGCTTCCAAGAGCACAGAGACCTACACGCCGTGGATGGTGAGTACTGTTTTGACACTCAGACGCCCAAATTAGAATGAGAGGTCCTCGGGAAAGACAAAATGTGGTTCTGCAGGACGGTGTGGCCCGTGGTGTGCAGGCTGTTGCCCAGCACGGCCCGCTCGCCTTTGCCAGGAGAGGCACAGTCTGCAGGCGCCGCAGGAAGAAGTTTGCTGCACTTGATTCTCTCTGCGTGCTTCAAAATAACACCCTCTGCCGGGCCCTGTGGTCCTCGCAGCCCCGTCTGTCTGAAGGCTCGTGGATGGGACGGGTGTGCTAGAATCCGAGTGCCTCAAGGTCAACTGCTGGGCAAGAGTTGCTCGCCTTTTGGTTTTTTTGCTTCACAGGTTTGTTCTCGGCGCGCTCCTCTGTGAGAAACCACATTTCAGAATTGAGAAATGTTGTTTTCGTTCTCGTTCATCGCTGTGGTGGTGAACTGATTGCGGTTCTCAGTGGACGTTACAGGCCAGTTTTTCCTCTCTGCATGTAGAAGTGGCCTGGGCTGGTGACACTCGGACAGAAGCAGGCACCCTCATCCCAAAGCATTGTTTCTTTTTTGTCACATTGGGGAAATAGAAGAAACAATACGCTGTCTTTGGCTTGCCTGCATGCTCTTTACTAGGCATCTAAAGCTCCTCAACTCAGAGCCCACAGATGCTCCAAACCCTCGCTGTGTATGCTACCAGCCTGTCCGTGTCGCTCCTCACTTGGCCGCGGAGGAAGCCCTGACAGAGTTTTGGAAAGTCCCTGCTTGGAAAGCAGAAGGTTTTGAATGTCTGGACTCTCTCGGAAAAGCAAGTGGTTTTTCATAATATGTGGTGTCGAAAAAAAATGCTGTTTTTAACTGGAGCACGTGAACATCTAAACATTTTCTAAGATCAGCCAGTGTTCTCTTAGAGTGCATCACTGCAAGCTTCCTTCCTCCCATGGGGAGCCAAAATTGAATTACTGGGACTGAAAGTCACTGTGAGATGGACATGTCTGCTCCTGTCAGAAATGTGTCTTTGTAGCTGTGGTTCAGGGAGCTCTGCCTAGAGGTTACCAGAGGGCTTTGGAAACCACTTCCACACGTGTCTTGCAAGGACACTGTTAGTTTCAGTCCCTCCAAGGGGCTGGTTGTGTCACAGCAAACACGAGTGTGAGGCCACTGTGTGTCTGAACTTCACTTGGGGCTCTGTCAGTGGCAGAAGAAAGGCCTTGAGAATTTGTGTATATTAGGGCTGGGCATGCTCAAATAGTCCTGTGTGGATGCTGCTGGGAAGAGGAGGGACTGGGGCACAAAGCCTGGTTTATTCTGTTTATTCTGTGAAGCGATGCGTGGAATACAGGAGGAAAACAAGGCCATTTAAGAGGATTTAATTTCTCTTTTGTTTCTTCCCCTCCTTCTTCTATTCTATGTTAGTTTTTAGTGTGGAAGGGGCCCCAGAAAACCGGGCAGGTAAGCTGAGATCCTTCATGTGCTTTATTTCACAAACCTTTTCAGACATTCAGTAATTCAGGCACAGCAGGTCCGATTCTACATTTGTGAGGAGTTTTGTCACCAATTGCAGTGGGAGAGGAGCATCTCTCTCCCTCTCCCAAAGAGTACAGCCAGTAGGTTGATGCCCAGCCCTACTAGATACCAGGCTTTTGTTGTACATACACTTGATCAGGCTTTTGAAGATCAAAGAAACAGATGTTTTATGTCTCTGGTGATTTAGTGTATTGTTCAAGGCGTAAATGAAATTATTTTTTAAAATGGGTTGGGTTATGATTTGGTGCTAGCTGTGCTAGTAGATGGTAGAAGGTTACTGCTCAGTATTTGTCAGGTGGCTTGCTCACAGACTGCGTTACTGTGCCCACTTTCAGACAGTGTAACATCATTAGATAGGGGATGTACTGGAAGAAAATCAGAAAATATGACTCAGGCTTTGCAATGAGTTTGTTCAGTCTTTCTCTCTATTTTTTAAACACTATATACCTACAAGGCACGTTACTGGGCTGAAAGGGGGGGTAATAACTGCCTGGGGCACCTGAGGAGGAGGAGGAGGGACAGGTCAGACAGAGGGGTCATTTGGTTTATAATTTCTATCTTGAAATCTTGTTACAGATCGAAATGTCATTACAGATGCAGGAGCGTTCAGTGCCCGTGCAGCTGTAGGAGGAAAACCTGAGGGGGTTGTCAGCTCTCTTGCTGGTTCTGTTCTCTTGCAGACCCCTATGACCAGGCCGTCATAGCAGCAGATGAAGTGAAGGAGGAGGAGCCGGAGCCGTTCCAGAAGATTGGTCCAAGTATGAGTTATTATTATACAGCTTTGAATGTGAAAGAGACAGTACAATGGTTTCAAATCTGGCATCAGTTGGACTACTTCTGGGAAAACCAGAAAGCACCGTGTTATGCACAGGTGTTGGGACCTTAGGGGTGCTGAAAGATACATTTAGGTTCAAATGAACACCAAATACCAGCAACCCTGGCCCTAAGACATGCAGCTTTGTGATGTTCAAGGGCTCTGCAAAGAGAAGAGGAAAGAGGTTCAGGAGCAGAGCAAGCTGGCAGCGATTAAAGAGTGTCTTAAGGTGCATTGGCAGAGTTGGCAGGGGATTGCATTCCTACTGCCTTCGTGGTGGGTTTGTCAAACAGATCAGAGGGAAACAAAGAGAGGACAGACTTTGTCGAGGCATTTCTCTGAATTCCCCATTTTGAAAACAATTCATCCCACTGGCAGGAGCGGGAGGTGTCAGTGTATGGTTTCACCACTTTATTATTTCAAGTACTCCCAAAGCAGGAATTAGCACAGTCATTGGAGAAAAGCCCTTCCTCCTGCAAGAGAAGTCCACAATCCAATGTGAAAGCTCTGTCATCAAGACTTACACTTGACAAGTTGTTTTTTAGTTTGACTGTTTCAGTTGTCCACACATTACAGATGGTGTGTAACCAGAAGACAAAACTGTGTCATCTGACTTTAGAAATGGATTCTCTCTTTGTTTTGCACGCTTACCTGGCTCTATTATTTTGGGATAATCTTCAGTTCTACTGTACTTTTTATGCAAGGTCCATCACTGTGGACACTGGCTTTAACTGTTTCTTTTGTTGGGCAAGATGATATGGGAATTACAGGGCAGATAAGTTCCAAACACGAGGAATATTCTCTAGTTTTTGCCACCTAGCCAGTTTCTACATAAAAAGTTGGGAAGCTGGAGATGTGCATGAGAGGGTGCTGCACTCCTTTCTCATCTTTGTGTTTGTTTCATCTTCACAGAAACTGGCAATTACACCTGTGAATTCTGTGGCAAGCAGTACAAGTACTACACTCCCTACCAAGAACACGTGGCACTGCATGCACCTATTAGTGAGTATCCCTCTGGAGATCTGTCTCATTGCAGACACTGATTTACAGTGGTTGGTGGCAGGAGAGAGTCCCGTTCTTGGGGATCCTTCCACTGGTCCTGTGGGATGGCAGTTGGCAGGACATAGATCAGGTGCTGACCAGGGCACTCTAAAGCTGAGCTGGAATCTCCTCTCAGAGGGACACTGGTACTGCTAGATGTTACCAAAGTCCAGGCAGCTCTATGTAGGGTCCTTTGGGGTTTGATATTTTATTTTGTTGTTTAACTGAAGGTTCTGGTACCCACAGTGCACATAACAAAGTGATGCACAAAATTTTTAGACTCCCCTAAATACTAAGTGAATGTACACGTGAGGGAAGAAGTATCTTTCTCACGAGCTTCTGAGAAATTATTTCAGACAGTGAGTTAAAGCTGGTTTTCAAAATCATGTATATTACCTTGGCAGCTTGCTACTAAATCACAGGCAATAAAATATTTATTTCAGGGAGCTCTGGGGAGGGCAGTTCTCAGCATACTGCACAGCACCACCATCCACACTCTGGAGGGCTGCTACGATCTGCACTCCCCAGACAAAGGGGAGGTTTTAATAAGCAATTAAGTGCAATTTAGTGCAAAACCTTAGTAAAATAGTTGAGAGAAATTCTTGATACATGCTGGGTTTGCATGCTTTCAAAGTATGCAGAGAAGAGCTTTACTCCTGAACGTCATGCTTCTTCCATAGCATTGGCCTGTGCTTTATTGTGATTCTGCCGCTGTGAGCCGTCGTGGTTGCTCTTTGCCCATGTCCAGCTGCCAGCGATGATGAGAATGGATGAGCCGAGCTCATGAGCTTAGTGGGTTTTTTAGCTGCTCATCCGTGGCCAGCAGAGGGAGTGCAGACTCCTTCCTCACCAAATTCAGCTTCAGTTAGGTTTTTCAGTTATTACTGAAATAGGCAGCTTTCATTTTAGACATATATAGAAATAAATTGGGAACACAGTCCACCAGGCCGTCACTTTTAAGGTGGTTGAGGCTTGGTGGCTCCTGGCAGCTCCCATGCAGGTTCTCTGGAGTATAGAGGTAGACGAAGATCACAGTAGAAGGTGTAGGGCATAAAATACCTCTACCACCATCATCACAAAGTTAAGTCTTACTATCTCCCACCTGCCCAAGGGAACGACCCCAGTGCTTATGATCGCACACATAACAGTTATTCCTAAACATCCCTGCATCCACAAACTCCACCTCTTAATTCAGGTGTTTTCAGGTCCTCAGAAAAGCTGTTGGTGGTGATCAGCAGTAGGTCAATCTCCTCATATTGATGGGCCCTCAGACACTAAGGCGTTGGTGTCTCTGCTCCACCCCTGTACAGGTGGCTCAGGAGCAGTGGGCTGTAAGGACTGCACTGAATCTGTGATCAGCAATAGCAGATTCTTAGCTTCCCAGTGCTTCCCATTTCAAGGGGATTTATCACTAGGGATATCTCTCCACCCTCCCAGCCATCAGTAGTAATAGACTAGAGCTGCTGGCTCCAGTCTAGGTTATGAGTCTTGGAAAAGGTTCTTTTCCTAGGTTCCAGTCTTGGAAAAGAAAACCACAACTGTTTTTCTCTGAGAAGTATTTACTTGAGGTGGGCCCTGCAGATCTGACTGCAGATACCAATGGTCCACATGGATTCTGCCCTTCTCCCAGTACAGAGCAGTGGCAAGGTCCTGGTGCCCACTTTCTGACTACCAGAAGCTGATTTTGGAGGAGGAAGAGACACATTATTTTGAATCCTGGGGTTGAAGCTGTTCTTGCACCATGGTTTCTGCAGTAACCTTTGTGAAAGCAAAAGAAGCTGCCCCTGCTGCAGATTAGTCCAGCAGTCACTGGGATGTGCAGATGGGTTTCCAGGCCTTTCAGCAAATATCTTTAACTTTGAGGACACTTTAGGACAGATCAGGATAATATTTTCATAAGGTTTAACCCCCTCCCCATAAACTTTTCTTTTTCTTTTTTTTTTAACCTTTTTTTTCTCCTCTCCTAGTTCCCGTGACCAGTAAGATTTATGATTTACAGTGACAAACCATTAGCCCTGATGAGCACACAGGAGAGGGCATGACTAGCTCCCCAGGCAGGCTGGCCAGGACATCCTCCCACCTTCCTGGCGCTCACACTCTGCTCTTCCAATAAACCAAGGTCCTGTGAGGCAGCTGTAAACACATGACTTTTAAAAAGCATAACTGGTTTTCTCGTGCCCTAGAAGTCAAGTAAAGCTGAGACTGTGTTTTTTACCCTGGTTTTGTTCTTGTGGTTATAAGGTAAATGCTGAAAAATAGCTGTAGTGGGAGCGGGTAAGGAAACACTTCAGCATTCAGCTTTCTGGGTCATGAGTGCAAGCTTCCCTTCCGGAGCCTGTCTTTCTGGTTTTCTGTGATAATGGATAAAAAATTATTGAAAATGGGCTAAAACAAGGACTCATTTTTGGTCAGTGCTGCTGGATACCTCCTGTGTGGAAAAGAGCTCTGCTCTGGGGCTCCCTGGAATTGTTAATGCCAAACGTCTCCTTTCAAAGTTCCCTTTTGTTAAAGAAGAGTAGGGGCTTTTTGATATGCTTAGAACTGGGCTGTTATTCTTTTAAAATACATATTCTTATGCTGTTTCTGTCAGCCTATTCACTCTTTCTGAGAAGGGTGTCAGAGGCTGTTTCCAAAAAAAGTGGACTGTAGGCACATTCATTGTCCCAGTTTTAGAAATGTCACTGAAGGGAGGTGCACAAGAGGAGGGCTCAGAAGTTTCTTTCTGTCCTCCTCCAGACTCTGCTCTGTAAGACAGAACTGATTTACCACATTTGCAGATGGCTGGGCTATTGTGTTTGCTTTTAGATGATGTGCAAAGAAAGCCTCGTGCGTTTGGGACGTGGACTGGCTAGAAAAGCCACCAAGAGTGGGTTTTAGCTTGGTAAGTCCAGGCTCAGGAGTGTGCACTCAGCGCATCCTCTTCTGGTAACTGCAGATGAGGCAACGGACTCCATGGTCATGGAAATATGTGGTGATAGCACTAAAATCTTCCCAGCTATGCATGTCTCTTGCTTCCTGGATGAAAATCTAAAGTGATGTCAGGGCTCTGAGTGCACTAACAGGTCTTAATGACCCTGACCAGTCTCACATGGGGCCTCTGCCCACATTCAGAGCCCCTGTTTCAGGTCAGCTCCGGATCATCAGTTCCTGCCCAAGCTGCACTGAAGGATGTTGGTCTCCAGGTCAGTTGTAGACATGCACATGGATGCCATTGGTCTGTACCCCAACCCACAGACTGCCTGCCTAGCTTGATGTCAACCCTGTCTCATCACTCTGAACTTCCCTAAGGGTTGCTGGTCTGTGTCTGGCCCTGGTTATCCTCACCAGAGCTGATCCTGCTGCTTACCTGTTGGTTGACTTCCCAGCTTGACCACGGACGCATCTTGTGGCCATGAACTTCCTGATGATCTGGACTCTGGGTTGAACCTGGCTGTCATCACTGGTCCTGCCCTGCTCACCTCTCAAGGGACTGGGGGATGGTTCCCAGCTCTCAAAGGCCCTGCCCTGCCCCATGATTGTACTTGGCTCCACAGGGGACAGACAGACCTACGCCCACTCTGTACACCCGGGGTGCTCAAGGAGGTTCATCAAGCCTCCCTGCTCAGTCACTTTTCTTATCATGAAGGACACTGGATATAATTTTTTTCATCCAAAGTGCTTGAAGGCAGCTGCCACCATGGCTTTTTCTCTAAGAGAGAGGGATCCTTTTTGGTACCACATCTAGTTTCAACACAGGTCTTGCTTCAGCAAGAAAAAAACAGATCCGCATTCCAGTGGCATGGTGTGTCTCTGCTTCCTCCATCTCAGTGAGTGAAATCTGTGAGTTTGGGTGGACACTCTGATCCCACGGTGCCTTAGCAGCGGGTTCCACTGGCAATATTTGTTTATATGTACAAAGAAGGACATTAAGAATTTGATAGGTTTGAGCACAGGGCTTTTTCCATGGAAAGACCTGTTTCCAATTGCAGAGGTTTCAGTTCAGCATGTTGAATTCCAATCCATTGTTAAAGAATCACATTCCATCATATTCATTAAAGATCAGTTTTTCTCTAGAGGTGATGGTATAATTCCATCTGAACCATCTGAATGGTTCCTTCCCATCCTGACAAGATCTTTATGAAAAAAAATGTGATATACAAATTATCAGCCAGAATTTTTAGCTGGCAAAAAGGGAAATTACTGAGACAATCTGGTCTCTGTTCCATTGTGGTGGTGCATCATGATAGCATGTGGATTTATGTACCTTTAGAGGAGACACATTGGAATGTCTGCCAGATTTTCTACTTCACTGTCGCAGCTTCCCGGTCACAGAGGAGGTCTTGAAGGTCTTACCAAAGACAGGAAAGCCACGAGGGACCACTGGGATATCTGGATTGACTGGAGTAATGCATGCCATAGGATTGCCTTGATTTAGTTGCTCACATATGGTTTAGAGAGACATCTAATCTTGTCGTTAACTGTGACAGAAAATATAGCAACCTCTTAAGGTAATTATTTTGATGAATTACTACCCTCACTAAATTAAGACTAAAAATATCCAGCTGTAGCTTTCAGGCACTGGATCCTATTTATAACTTTCTCTGCTGGGTGAAGGAGGACTAAGGTACCAAATTTCTGTCCTTGCTAGACCTGTGTTTAACCTGCTGTCAAGTTCCTTCACAGTGCCTGACCTCCCAGTTACGCCAAAGGAGTGGCTTGATGTTTCTACTGCAAGGTCTGCTGTTCTTGGCCTTTAGTTATCTTCCTGCCTTCTCGTTGGAATATTCTCCCCTCTGGTAACCACCTTTGTGAAGGGCACTGGGAATGTGAAGGAACTCAGAGCTAACATTGTCTTCCTGCTCCCCTTGGAAAGTGCCCTGATTGCACACACAAAGTACCTCAGTCTTTTTAGCTACACCATTGTCCTGGGAGCTTCTCTACAGCCATCACAAGTGAGAATGGTGATGAAGAAGCTCTTTTTCCTGCTTCCAAGGCAGATTCCCCCATCTTTTCAGTATCACCTGTATCCCCTGTGTTCTTTAGCACAGTCCCCGCCGTTCTGGGTGGCTGTAGCACAGAACACTCAGTTTACCAAGTGGCTGGAGATCATTCAGTGGGATTGACCTCTATGTGACTCCTCTCCTGCCTTCCCTTCTCCAGTGTGTTGGCCTCAACTGGGGCATCTCTCAGATGCTTTCTGAGATAATTTCATTGCAGCAGTTACAGGATTGTGTACAATGCTGTCCCCAGTCTTGCTGTCTACCTGCAGATTTTGAGGCAGGAGGCTTTTGTAACCATTCAGCAACTCAGTGTTTTCATTTTTATAAATATCTTGAATTTGGCTTTTCCTTAGCCTGAGGCAGTGAGTTCCACAGTGAAGAGGACTTTTCAAGGAGCTCCATGATCATCTCTGGCTGGGTTGCTTAGTCTTCAGAAGGAATTTGTCATCTGATGAACTAAAGACTAAAATTTCTTTTTCAGTGACTTATTATCATCATCCAGCTGCTAGAACTAATATTCTTTTGTCTGTCATGCCTTGCTGGCTCCAACTCTGTCTCTGCCTCGTGTCAGGTGGAGCAGCCTTCTCTCTGGGGCTGAATTTGAAGACATGCTGTTTGCTTAAGTTGGTAGGAAGAAGAACTAATTTTGAAGGTCTTCATATCATTGAGGCTTTTTTCTTCAGATCTCGGAGAGATCCTTGGACCACAGAGGGTTCACAATGATGCTCTTTGTTTCTGAATAGTTGGCTGATTGCTACTTGGTATGGACAAGAAATAAAGCAACAACTGGTGGGAATGGGCCTCTTGGGAAACTAGATGACAAGTAAGCAGGGAATTGCCATATCGGACTACGTTTTTGGTGGCAGTTTGGCAGCAACCGGAGGAGGATTATCCATGGAGGTTGAAGTATAGGAAGCAAAAGCAAACCTCTTCCCTATTCCAGTGGCCAGAGACCAAGCAGAGGAGAAGTATCTTGACTGAAACTATGAGAAAACCTAGTGCAAAATCTCCTGCAGAAGTGCACTAACATTTACAGAAATGTCACCTTGGAACTGTGTATCGGATCAAGTGAAACAAACAACTTTTCTTTTGAGTATCTTTTTGCAAGCTGCTTTGAATGTTCACACCCTCACTCTGCAGTGCTGCTCACAGGGAAGACGAGAGCAGTTCACATTTGAGGTCTATGATGTCTCATGGGATTTGGCAAATGAGCATCCAGTCCCACTCCGGGTGACTTTTCTCAGCTGGTCCAGAGTCAGGCTGTTGTGCTGCCGTGGCAGTCTGTGATGGAGAACTGCTTAATGCGGATAAGTATTTCTGAATTATCCTGTGTAGGATGGACAGGCACTAGTGCTGTCCAGCCAACCTCAAGCTGGACAACCTCAACCAATATCCCTCTCTGGAAATTCCTCGTAGTGAGCTTGGACTGTGGGTTATAGGAACCTTGTTTCTTAGTGGTTCTTCATGGCAGATGGTTGGAGTGGGACCTGGGCTTCAGGAGCCACATCCAAATTTCCATGGAAGAAGCCACTGAGGAATGAAGGGGGTTGGTAGGTTGTTTTTCCATTTTTGTCATTGTTATTTTTTTAATCCGTGTGGCCTAGACAATGGGCTGTCCTCCCAAAGGTTTTTCATTTGACTTTTGGCATTGAAAATTCCTGGTGATCCTCACTGCATTACAGAGACCAAAATGTAGATACATTCAAAGAGTTTATCCCAGTAAAATTCAGAATTTCTCCACATGTCACCAGTACTCATCTAGAGATGGGGGCCAAAAGGCCTTTCCTGACTTGCAGGATGAGAACTATGTCTCCTAATTCCCTTCCATTACCAACAGCCCCCTTTCCTTTGGTTAATGAGACAAGGAATGTGGCTGGAGATCTCTAGCATTTATGCAAGGCTCAAATAAAAAAGATGTCAACTCCTCCCTGTTCAGAGCCCTGAGTATCACATTAGAAACCTGCTCCCCAAATTCAAACTCTTACACACACGGGCATGAGGGCAGACGTCAGGTACACCCAGCCAGGCTGTGGCAATCAAACAGTCCTCCTGGAAGGATAAGGTGATTCCTGCTGGAGGAGGAATGGGTTGGTCACATTGCAGTTAAAGGTGTGGAAGGGAACTAACAACTTGAGGAATCTCTCCCCTCTGGGGAGTGGGGAAACCGGTTTTGTTAGGTGGGATCGGTGGATCCGTGGCTGCTGCAGGTCCCTGTGCAGGGGCTTCATGAGCGTGGCTGTTAGAAAGCGACCCTCCCCGAAGGCACAGGGTCTGGGAGCTGACTGACTGTCCAGGCACTAGTTCTGAGTGTTCATATCCAGAGTTCTCTCGATCTCCACTCTTCGTGGCAGTGAAGACACAGGCGAACCAATCCAGCAAAAAAACACCGGCATCAATAAACCGATGTTCTACCCTCCTGCACCGCACCCCCTCTGGTGTCCCACCCGCATCCCAATCCCAGATGTTCCGCGCTCCAAATTCTGGATCCCCAGGAAGCAAGGCCATTACAGGTACCACTTGCCTTTCTACCATCAACTTTCTTAACTGCTTAGTGTCCAATCCTGCCCTGGGTTGGCTGTTGACCCTTCCTGGACTCAGTCTGCTCCATCCATGGCTGTCCCAGAAAAGCTACTCCCAGAAACAGTTGAGGGCATTAGATCCTTTGGCACGTTACAACCCAAAATTTAGATCAGCAATAGGTCTTTATAACCTCTTCCCAGTGACAGGTTGGTTTTTAAAGCATGGTGTTAACCATGAGGTACAAAAGACCCTGTTTCAAATCCTGGTGTCACAAACTGAGGAACTTCCTGACAAGGATTGGCAGCGTGGCTTGTCAGGTATTTTGGGGATTTTGGTTTGGTTTGCAGCTTTATTTGGCATTTAGTGTTTGTTTCCCTGGAGGAGATATTTTGAGGGCTAGGCCTGTGCCTGAGGAAATGAAATCACCATTACAGAGGTGTTAGAAGACTCAAGTTAATGTTGATCCTTCCGTAGTCCCCATTTCCTCCTTCCAAACAAGATCAAACGTTAAAAAAAATAAAAGGATAAAAAAAGAAGGCAAAGAGCACCGAGAGGTAACTATTAATAAATAGGATGTGAGACATAGCATTCACGTGCCCAGGCAGCGGGGAAGCAGACTCTTAAGTCTGTGGGACTGATAGATACATATTCCATCCCAGCACAGAAGAGGGGCTGGTTAATCAGCTGGCGTTTAAACATCCCCAGAATGTCTGGCACAGACAGATGCCAGTCACAGAGGTGGCTGTGGTGGCTCCAGGCCACAGGATGCTGAACAGGGATATGTTGTCGATGACATACACATCTGGAGCTGTCAGGTGTTGCAGTGAGTGACCTGTCTTCTTACAGCTTTTGAGAAGTGTTATTGCACCTCCTAAACATTTATGTGATTTTATTACTAATTTGAGGTCCATCCAGTTCAACCAAGTTAGGAGTTAAAGCTGAGAAACCTTTTTCATTATTTACTTAACCTTGCAACAACTTGTTCCAGTTTCCAAAGTGGAAAAACTGGGAGCCTTCCTGGGTCAGAGGCCAGATTCATCTGAGCAGTAACTGAGAGAAGTTTTTTTATAAAGGCACTTCTTTCTCACCACTTCTCTAATCAAAAAGAGTGTCAGTACCTTGGGTAAAAACTCTGAGCTGTTCTCTTCCTACATGGAGGAAGGAATCACGTGATGCTTGAGCCTGGTAGATTGATCTTTGAGAATATTAGGCTGGGGGTCCTACCCTGTCTCTCTGGTGGCGTCATCTCCGTGGTGTCTTGTACAAATGAATCTGAGCAGCTTCTGGAATTTCTGGTACAAATGCATTGACCATAACACCTATCAGGAAGACAGTCTCCAGAAGGGATGCCTTCCAAGTGCTGTGGTTCCAGGTGTTCCATGTGGGCCTGGATGATACCAGGGAGGGTGCAGTCCCACTCCACTGACAGTCTTTGCACAGACACTTAGTAGGGTGGCACTTAGTTTCTCTGTGCAGATAATTTTGCTTTGCATGCAGAAGGTTCAGGTACAAGGAGAGAGAGAGAGAACTTTTGTCAGCTGCCTTCTCTTGTGTGGGAAGGACACAGTAAGTCTAAGGAGATGCATTAAACCAGTTTTTGGTTATTGCCAGACTTGGAAAACAAACAAACAAACAAACAAAAACAAAACCAAAAAAACCCCAAAACCAGAGGATGAGGACAAAACTACCAAGCATATTTTTTCCAAACATTTTTTGAGACCTCCAACTCACTTTCACTTGTGACGTAAGCCAGGATTTGAACCTGGGTCTCCTGGTGGGTAGGTTGGGCTAAGCAATCCATGTCATTGTTGTTCCTTTTTCCCACTGGGCCATCTGATGTTCTAGGCCTCTTGTTCCTATTATTTGTCTGTTGAGGGGGATGGAATACCTAATGTCCCCAGTGCCTTTTCAGCCCTGTTTTATGTGATTCTGGTTTTCCGGATTTGATTACCAAGTTTTCCTGTTCTCCTGCATTTTAGAAAGAGTCAGCAATGCAGTAGATGGTAGAGAATTTGATAAGCCTGTTCAGGATCACTAAGGATTGGCTGGACCAGAATTCCTGGGCTGGGAACTGCATGCAGCTGAGGTCTTTTCTAGCCTCGTCAGACTTGAAGCCCACGTATCTGAGCCCACCTTGGGCACGGTGGGGCTGTGGGGCTGCAGGAAGGTCATGACAGCAGTTCTGACCACTCCAGTGGTCTGCAGAGATATGTCATGAAATAATGATCTGATACCAATTCTCAGCGGTCCCTGTCACTCCTGAAGGAAAGATTTCTTTCCCCCTGCTCCCTCCCTGTACACTTGGCACACACTGAGCCCGGCAGAGCCTTGCTGAGCCACATTCAGATGAACCCGTAGTGTGACAGTGGGCTCCATGAATGAGTTCACGTGTGGTAAGAGTCTGTACAGCAGAGACCTTACACGTTAGTTTGGCCAGTTCACCTTCCATTTTATTTATTTCTGGTTTATCCTTCGAGTCACTAAAGTAAATACATTTGCCCCGATATTGCAAAGTTGAAGTGAGATGAGGCCTCACACTGTTTGTGCTCTTGAAGTTGTGCTAAGGGACACCAGCTTGAGAAGGTGGGAGCTCCTCAGCTGTGATGTTTGAGGACACCACAGCTACTGCCAGGGTGAGGAACCACCTCCACAGGCTGGAGGATCTTCCCGTTCCTGTTTCTGGGAAATAGCCCTGCACTGTTGCTGAAGTATGCAAAGCCAGTGACCTGCCAAGAGCACGGGCTGGTCGCATACTGCAGAGGAGCAGGCCCTGCCTGCTTGGCCCTGGGGAGGGGTGGGGTGGTGAGTTCACTGGTGGACAGCACAGAGGACCAGAGGATCTACCGTAGCTTTTCCAGCCACCGCGAGCAGGCTCTGAGACAGCCCTTCAGTCCTCCTGGAACCTCTTGGGTTGAGAGGCTGAGGAAGGGAGTGCAGGACACTGGAAAGCACAGGGAGAGCTGGCATGGGGCTTCCATAGGTGACATTCTACATGTTGTGGTAAGGACCCGAGTTCAATCTGCGGGTCTGGTCACCTGTGTGAGAGGCTTCAAGGGCTGCTTATTGTCTTAAGGAAAAGAAAGATAAGGGTTGGGGTTTTTTTGCAGGGGAGGAAGCCACAATCCTTCTGATTCAGTCAGGGCTGGTGTTGATGGGCTCCCTAAGAGCCAACCCCGGCCACCTCAGCCAGAAGGTATTCCAGAAAAATCTCTGCCTGTTATCCCTTCAATGAATCTGGCGCATTTGCCTCCAGAGTTAGATATTTGACCTTTCTGCTGCATTCAGGGTATGCAGTTATGTGGTGCAGGAAGACATTGTCTTGCTTTCTGTCTGTGTGGTTCTGAGTCCTGTATTGACCACTCACCACCCCTGCTTTCTTCTCCACCCAGCAGAAAGTGCTTTCAGCAGGAGAGTGGAAGGCAAAGCGCAAAACAACTTTGAAGAAACAAACAGCAATTCTCAGAACTCCAGCGGTAAGTGTGTTCGTTCCCTCCTGCTGTCGCTTACCACATCCCTCTCCAGAGCAGGACTCAGCTGTGACCGGTGATTGTATATTTGGGGTACCTTCTTCCACCTTGCAGGCAGCTGGGGTAGTGCTCTCTTCTCAATCCCCCCAGGTTCCTGGCACTCCAGAACCTGTGAAAAATGATGATGTGGGGATCCTGCTCCTGAGGTCCCTGTACTTTAGCACAGATTTGTCAACAAGGAGCAGAGATGTAAAGAAAGGGGAATATGGATGGAGATCAAGGAGAACTCATTCTTTGTCTGTGCATCAGTGAAATCCTTGTGAAGCAGAGCCATTCACAAGCAAGAGAAGTCAGAGCCCTATGAGTAGAACAGCAGTTTGCATATTACAGTGATGCTAAATGTGGCAGTTTATTTACACATCACTGTAGCCAGAGTTCATCTGTTTATGAGTTTGCTACATGGAGGTCACAGCATGTCAGATGTGATCATGTGGGACCAGAATACACGTGCTAGGAGGAATTAAAATTTACCCCATTTCTGGAGTTCCCTTTGGGTTTTAAGTCCAAGTGGTAGTAACTAAACAGAACCACTGGCCTAGACACTATTTTTGTCCTGCCAGTGTTTTCCCTTGCCTTCAAGTGGGACACTGCTATTCTCTTGCGCTCCCTAATTGGGGTACAACAGCTAGACCGGATGGAATGTAATTTCAGCATCCTGATGCAGAGATAAATAACACGCCAGCAGAAAAAGCTGACTTCCCTCCATTCCCCGCTCAGGAGCACCAAAACGTGTGGCATTGTGATGCCATTAGCTGGAAAGGACAGGGAAGGGAAGGGATTGCTCCCTGGAGTGGGTACACTGCATCTGGCTGGGAGGGGAGGTTTGTCTGCCTCTGAACCAAATAAGGGGCTTTGTGGAACCATGTTGAAAAGGAATTGAGTGATGTTGGAAAACCCATGTGTGGTAGCAGAGTGGGTGATAGTGAATGGGGAAGAAACGTTTGTTACTAAAATACTGTGTATTATGTTTTGGGGAACAATCCTGTACTAATCCAAACATTCACCACAATTACAGCTGTTCATTCGGGGACAGAAAAGCCTAAAGAAAAGAGGTGTAAGCAGAACCCATCAGGTGAGCTTGTCTCTGTGTTTCAGGCCTTGTATTCTTTAGTCCTGTGCCCCTTGGGCAGCAGAGTCAGGAGTCCGTGGGAGCTGCCAAGCCTGTCCTCAGACAGCCCAGCCGGGCTCTTAGACGTGATGCAGAACTCTGGGTCACTGACTGCCCTGAGTTACTGGCCTGACTCGCTGTTCTGAAAGTGGCCACTTGCCTCTCAGCAGGTCTGCTCCTCGTGTCTTGTCTTCTATGGGTAGTAAGAGTGGTTTGTCTGAAGGGTTTCAAAGCCTTTAAGTGCATGTCTTTAAGTGCCAATATACCGTTCTGGTTCCTGGCTCCTTTGAAAGCAGCAGCCTTAGATTGTTCCTTTTTCATTCCTGTTGAGCCCTGTGGAGCCTACAGAGGAACGGCAGAATGATCTTCCTTCCTATGAAACAGCTCTTCTGTAAAGCCAAGGAAGCTGCAGGAGGGGAAAAGAACCTGTAGCCTGGGAGGGGTCCAGGAACCGCTGCCAGGAAGCACACACAAAAAGAGTGGCCGTATGGAATAGTCCAAGACTTTAGTTCTGTCTGAAATGCCGTTAAATACTGACCCATCGTTGCTGTGACACATCTCTCAGATTGTCTCTGCCATCTCCTCGTACCAGCTCACATCACGCTCATCCTTCTGAACCTGTTTCTTTCTGAACTGCAACTTTGAAAGGACATGAGTAAAAGCTTACAGTAAAAATCAAAACAAAGCCAGAAATTCTTACAAACTGAGTAGTGAGTTTCATATGATTTGCTCGTCGTATTTCATTGCAAGAAGCGTTTCTGTCTGCAGCACACATACGGTCAGGTTATTTTAGTGGCTGAGTCCAGAGCCTGGCGGGCTGAGGGTAGTAGCAAGGTGCTCACTTAAACCTTTGTTTGAGCCAGGAAACCCAAGGAGCTGGAGTGAGATATGCAGGACTGGTTTGAGGGGAGCTGGGCTCTGGCTGGAAGCGGTTCTTTTCTGCATTGAGCAGCTGACACACTCCTCAAAGGCAGGCTGGGGCGTGGGGATGGATAAGCTTCTTCCCTTCTCCCCGTTCCTGTATCTGTTTGCCTCCTCTTTTCTCCCTTAGCCTCCTTCCCTCCTTGACTCCATTTTTGTGCTGCTTCTTCTGTGTCCCATTCAGTGCTTTTTTCCAGTTCTTGCACCAAGCCATTTCTTCTCTTTTATTTCTCTTTGTTCTCAGGAGTCAGTGAAAGTGTTCTCATTGATTGCAGCCCAAGTGAGACTCACCATTTCACACTGGGAATGGCACCAGTCATTAGAGAGGCTGTGGATGTCTCCGCAGTCTCTGTGTGCTGGAGTGTCCAAGCAGAGCTCTCGGGAACTTTCTTTTTGAAGAGCTGACATGCCCATACCTCCATTCTCCTTCTTTCCATGGCTGTGTTTCAGTAGGTGGGACAAGCTCTGGGTGGCTCTGTGTTCAGGTGTGTGAACTCCTGGGAGAAAATCTGGCATTCTTGGCTTGTCCTCTCTGGTGGTCCAGCCAAGGAGATTTCACACGGGCAGGGGAGCAGCTGGTGATGATGTGGCTGAGAATGACAGAAGGACGGACACTTCTGTCCTCCCCACTCCCATCTTCTGCTTGTCACCAAACTCCTCCTGCTGTAAATAGTCCCCAGGTTTGGGAGATAAATGTAGGTCCCAGTTGTGCAGCTTGAAAGCTGTGTGGCTTGGCCTTGTTAAATGCTTGATTCCCTGTGCTGCTTGCTCTCTGTGGATGTGAATTTAGTGTCGGGGGGTCAGTCACAGTGATACCAAACAGAGCAGCAGGAATTTTTTAGGCCACCCGGCCGGGTACGTTATGCTCTTTCCCTGTGTCACCGTCTCGACATGCTGTGTCACAGGCGCTTTGTGTCGGGAGCGAGGGGGAGGAAAAGCAAAGCAGGAAGGTCAGCAGCTAAAGCCACCTAAAATAGATGTGGATACAGTGCTTGAGGTAGTCCTGAGGGGAAATAAGGCAACTAGAAGGAAAAATGTTGGATTTCAGATCTCTCTTCCCTGTGCACAGCCCCAGTCCTTGGCATAGTGAATGCAGGTACCTGGTATCCTTGTCTGAGTAACCTGGCATCTTACTGCCCCTAAAACAGCAACAATTCCTGTTCCACATGGCAGACTCTGCTCTGGGGCTGCGTTTGAGTCCTTCTGCAAGCAGAAGGTCCTTTCCCAGCAGGGCATGGTGGAGCCACAGAGAGGATGGAGAAGGACTGTTCAGCTCCTCATGACTGGGAGAGCGTCCTTTGTATTCATGGGAGAGAGTCTCCACAGCCCCTTAAACTTGCTGTTTGATGAAACCTGGAAGTTTCATAGTGTTTAAAAAATAGTATCTGCTAAAACCTGTAGGTTGTTCCCTTGTGCCACTTCTGGAGCACAAGCAGCCGACGCAGAGTTCCCAGGTTTCATGAAGCTTGTGAATATTCACTGCTGAAGTCAGCAAGGTCCAGACAACAATGACATGACCTGATCCTGAAAGCTAGAATTGGCTCGTTGCGATGTGTAAGCTGTTCATCATCTGAGATGCTGTAAAGCTGCTTTCAAGAAAACATTCCTCGGTGGTGCTCATCTCACTGAGTCTTGACGTGTGGGGGGTTTTGCTGTGCTAAATTCCAAAGGGTCTTTGCCAGCTAGTGAAATAGTCTGTCTGCAACAGCTGGTGATTATCAGCCTGAGCGTGGGAAGGAAGAAGCCCCAGGAAAGGGCAAATGGGTGTCTCGTGGTCAGTAGTGAAGGTTTCCTGCCTTCCTCTTCCTCCGCGTGCAGCCGGAGCGGGGGGAGCGGCGTTTGGCTGGGGCTCGGCAGACGTGGCCCCGCGGTGCCGTGGTGTGTAACCACCGGCCGTGGGGTCTCTCCGTTACCTCACTCTTTGTCTGACTTTGGAAAGCCTCAGTTAGGACATCTCTAACTTGGTGTTCACAGCATGATCCAGCCTTGATCGGTTCTTTTGGACACTAGGGATGACTCCCAAGTAAAATGAAGAATTTGCACTTACACCACCTGTAGGCCAAGAGCTGTGAGACTTTAAGAAGAAAAACAAAGCAAAAAGGGAAAACAAAAGTTCTTTAGTTTAATACCTTAAAATACAGCCATCAAAGGAAAAAATCTAATTGAAATTGACAGTATTTATTGGTGTCTAAACTTGCTGGATGTTACGAATGTGAGAGAGACAAATTTAAAATTATGTAGGGAATTGGGAAATATTTTTAACTTTCAAGGTTGATTTAAGCTGTATAAATATGTCTCAATTTCATCTGCTGCATTAGGTAACTATTACTGTCATAAGTTCCAGTGGAGCAAATTTTAGCATTTCCAGTTTTTAAAATGTCAGTGCTTTTCATTCATGTTTTCACAGGGAAGCTTTTTCCAGCAGCGTTTATTTCAGGCTGGGGAGAGGGAAAATACCTTCTTTTTTGAATCAGTTCGTGCCAAGCTGAGGTGAGATTGAGATGCAAAAAAAAAAAACTAGTTAATTTCCTGCTTTTGATTTAGAAGTACAAATTTTTGGAAAAGACTGAGAAGTTCCAGTTCTGAAAAATTAGAGGACATAAGAGCACATTTTAAACACACGCTTAGTGGGATTTCCTGATTTTATATGCTGTGTTTCTTTTTAGTGAATGAATTTGAAGTGCAAAACATTTTTCAGTAGAGTGCTTTATTTTCCTACGTATGCAGCACAGTTAAGGTAGTTATATTTAGCTAGTGAAAATGTACACAAGCAGCTTCCTACAGTATATTACGGATCCTAATTCCCATCCAGTTGTAGCATGGAACTATTTCAAGCAGAAGGATAATCAGAAATATCTCGTTTGCCACTTGCTGCATAGACCCAGTATTTTTAGTGTGTGTTAAACAGTGCAGTCTCTTAAACAGCAATAGGTAGTGTACTGTCTTGCTTAGTAACTGAGCAGAAATAACCTTCAGTTTTATGGAAAACAGCAAAAAGACAGAGTGCGAATCAGCGATCAACTCGTGACATCAGTCTCTTCTGCAGCTTTGTTTGGGGGTGATGGGGGCAGCCTGAGCTCCCCGCACAGGAGTTCAGTTCCTGCTCTTGCCCTCGCCCTGCCAGGTCCCGTAGAGCACCCCAGTGGAAGGTCAGAAGGTCCCATAGAGCACCCCAGTGGAAGGTCAGAAGGTCCCATAGAGCACCCCAGTGGAAGGGCAGAAGGTCCCATAGAGCACCCCAATGGAAGGTCAGAAGGTCCCGTAGAGTACCCCAATGGAAGGTTAGAAGGGCCTGTAGAGCACCCCAGTGGAAGATCAGACTGAGACACCCAGCGGTGGCTACTGCCAGGCTTCTGGGATGAAGCAAATTGCATTGTTGTGTTGAGACTGTTGTCAGTGTTACTGTGTGTTCCTGAGACTGGAGTGGAAGGATGGTCTCACTACAGTGAGGATGTTCAGGTCCTCAAACCGCCAGTGAGTCCAGAAAGGCTGGTTTGCACTGAAGGTGCCGGTGTCATGGTGCACATACAGAAGGAGTCAGCTGGGTGTGTTACAGACACTGAGATCTTCCTCCTCCTCAGTTGTTGGCCACGCATCCTCTTCTTCTCATTCTCTGTGGTCCGGTGATCATAAAGCACGTCCGCATCTGGTTGGATTTCTTCTGGGAAGACATGACTCTCAGGCTGGGACAGCTTCAATGTTTGGGGCATAATAATTCTTGGTTGTTGATTAGTCTGATGTCAGCACAGCCAGCCCCCTTCTGCCTCCTGAGAGGCACCCAACTGTCTGGCCGGTTATGTCAGAAGGAATGAAACACAAAATACAAATCGCACGCAAGTGCTTCATCTTTTGGTGAATTTCTTTCTCATCTCTTGGTTGGTTTGCAAAGAGTACAAGCCTGCGACCGCTGCCTTTCACTGCGCTGGGAGATCCAAGCCTGATAACGACCAAGTCGGAGGAGTGAGGAAAGGGGGCAGATTGTCATTATGTGAGCAACCTTGTCGTCCTAACAAAGCTGTGCAGGGAACCAGTAATGCTGGCCAAGGGGCGATGCAATTGCACATGTATAGAGCTGCGTTTCTCAAAGCAGCCTAAAAATGGTGTCCCCAGATGAGGGATTCCCATCTGAGTGCAATTCTCACCATTAGAAGAAGACTAACACAGGGAGGGGCTCCAGTTCATGGAGTGTCACTTTGCTCCATCACATAAACGTGAGTTGCTGTGTCAACAGGGCATTTGCATGGAATTTGGGTTTCCAGGAAAGCCAACCCCATCCTGGGCTGCATCAAAAGCAGCGTGGCCAGCAGGTCGAGGAAGGTGATTCTGCCCTTCTACTCTGCTCTGGTAAGACCCCACCTGGAGCACTGCGTCCAGCTCTGGAGTCCTCAGCACAGGAAGGACATGGACCTGTTGGAACGGGTCCAGAGGAGGCCACGCAAATGATCAGAGGGCTGGAGCACCTCTGCTGTGAAGACAGGCTGAAAGAGCTGGGGTTGTTCAGCCTGGAGAAGAGAAGGCTCCGGAGAGACCTTATAACCGCCTTCCAGTACCTGAAGGGGCTACAGGAGAGATGGGGAGGGACTATTGATCAGGGAGCGTAGCGATAGAATGAGGGGTAATGGTTTTAAATTGGAAGAGTGGAGATGTAGATTAGATGCTAGAAAGAAATTCCTTGCTGTGAGGGTGGTGAGAGCCTGGCCCAGGTTGCCCAGAGAAGCTGTGGCTGCCCCATCCCTGGAGGGGTTCATGGCCAGGTTGGAGGGGGCTTGGAGCAACCTGGTCTGGTGGGAGGTGTCCCTGCCCAGGGCAAGAGTTGGACTCGATGATCTTTAAGGTCCATCACTTCCAACTCTAACCATCCTATCCTATGATTTCTGGTGCCACATTTATTGAAGTTGTTTCAGACTTGCTGTGTTGAACGGGCAACTTGTAGACAGGAAGAAGGATGGCTGGGTTAAAATAACCACTCAGCAGCAAGTCTCTGTGGGAGAAATCCTGCCAATTGCTCGGGAGCTCTGGGACACCGGGAAGGACATTGAGGGCAGAGTGTGAGCTGTCAGCAAAACTGGGAACAAACAGCAGCAATATGAGGTGTGGATTGCAGTGTTCAGGCACAGATACTGTGCTTGGGCTGGGCAAAAAGGGTCTCTGATATACTGATATATGGGGAGAAAAAGATGAGCTCCTGCTTCAGTTTTGCCTGGAGGATCTGGGCAGTGAAAGATCAGCAGATCCCTAAAGCAAGCCAAATTATCATTAACCATCCAAACTATGACACTTCCATGACTGTTGGCTGCGGTGGAACTGACTGTGCCGAGGCAGGGACATTCCAGTGCATGGATAACAAAATAGCCCATAATATAAAGACCAGAAAAAGCCCAACAGTCTTTCTTCACTTAAAATACCATGGTAGCAATGTTTAGTGAGTGGCCTTGGCTCCTGTTGCAGGGTGACAGAGGTTTTCGTGTGTATAGAAGTCAAGCGTAACGAGGAGGCTACATTGGCGCTTCCGACTGGGATTCTGTGATTGGAAAGCAGCCAGAGGGTGTGTTGAGGATTCACTGTGCTCTGTTAAGTGGTGTGTGGCAGTGCTGTGTGCCTCTTCCAGATCGAGTTGACTTCTAGGGGGATGATAAAATGTGGGCTTTTGGCCCTCAAAAGCTTACTTGCCTCTGGGGCTCTGAGAGAGCCCTTTAAAGCCTGAAGCCCTGGGACAATCCAGTGGGAATCCATGTGCTCACTGAATAAGCACAGCACTTCCCAAAGCAGGGGCAGAGAGCACGGACAGGGAAGGAACGGTTCCCAGAGGAGCTTGCCCTGCTCAGCTGCTCGGTAGGACCGGATTAGGAACCTGTTTGAGTGAAGATCTTCCTCCAGATACAGATTTCATCAGCTGCGAAGGGCGCTCTTGGTGCAACGCTGGGTAACAGACGTGTGTTCAGCCATACCCACGATCTGTGCCCAGCTGGTGCCTTCATGCCTTCCCTTCCCATAGCGCTGTCTATTCATGTATTTGCCGAGCATCATCCATGCCTTCATCTCCATTCCTTACTGGCTCGCCCTGGCAGTTGAAGCCCCCTTCAACAGCTTCATCACGTTAAAATATTTAGCACGAAGGCTCGCTGTGCTTGACCTGTGATGAAGTTTTCCTTCCAAGCAAACCGGTCCAGGTCTGTCCGCCCTGAGAGCCTCGCTCACCGACGTGTCAATTCATAACTACGGACCTGTGACCATTCTGTAAATGCCCTGAATATTTAACACTGATGGTTTCTCCCCCTCTGCAGGGGTTTAACACTAAAGGACTTCACCTGGAAACCTGCAGGAAGCAGCAGAGGGTGTGAGGTGCTGGGAATCACTGCTTCTGCTCCAGTCCACTGTGGGGCGGATGGAGATGGCCCCTGGTTGACCAAGGGCTCGTTGAGCGTCCAGGGTTTTTGTTCCTTTCGGTCACGGCATAAAGAGGGGAGATCTGCAAGGTGTGCTTGGCAGAAAATGTGAATTCTCAGCCCGAAGTACCGTGCACTGCTTAGGAACTCTCTCCTTTGGCTACCATCCAGTGGGGCTGAAACACCTGGGTTTCCCTTCCCAGCTTCCCTTTGAGGAACCTGCACAGTGAATCTGGGAATTTCAGTCTGGAGCCCCCAGAAAAGGCATTCGTAAAGGATTTCTCGCACCCTTAGCTTTTCTTCTGCTGGCCCTCCCCACATAATGTTTCCATTGCTGTAGCATAGGGTGTACACTAAAATCTCTGGACATTTCCAAATGGGAAGGGAAGACGCAGATTCCAAGCCATGAGAAAATTCGCAAGACACTGAGAGAGAAAATTCACAGCTGGACTTGTCATAATTTGCGGTAAACGGAGACCCCCATCCTGCCAGAGTTAAATCTGGAAGTGCGATGTAAGGACAAGGATCAGTGAGCAGACAGGCGGAGCTGTGTAGCGTGCAGCGGGGTCTCTGCCAATCTCAATATTTAAATCTTTTTCTTTTTTGCAGAAACCGCAAGTCCCCTGAATTCAAATCCCTTCCCGCTTTTACAAAGTAAGTGCGATGGATGTCTGTGGTGTGCGAAGGCAGGGACTTCCACCCTGCAGCCCTGCTGGCCTGCCCTCTTAGCGTTTTTCATGAGTAAATGGAGTTTTTTTATTGTGAGTCCAGGTGTCAGAAACAAAATGCCTCACTTCTGTGGGTCTGGTTTCAGATTTAAACGCAACAGAAATCCTTCAGGGTGTTTCTGGGCAGTGTGTGGCTGCTGGACCATTTAGACTCTCTCTCAGCCTCCTGGGAGTTAAGTTTTGTGAACTATGCCCATAATACGTGTTCTGAGAGAGCCAAGGTTTGAAGACTGAAGATGAATCCATGTTTGAGTTACACTTATGTGCAGGAAACCTTGTCTTCGTGGCTGAGCTCACTGCACACCTCTGCAGAGACAGTTCCCTCTGGCCTGAGAGCCCAGGTGCAGAACGGGAGCCCAGGATGTGGTGGGAACAGCAGGAGGGGAAGGGGAGTGGGTTGGGGATGGGTGGACACCGGTGGTCTCTGCCCAAGGTTCTGCCCTGTCTCCTTGGTGCTTCCAACAGGTGGATCTTCTCCCTTTCTTTATCATTATATGGTGTGGTCGGTCACTGCTTGGCTACGTCTGGATTTTAGGGTGACAGTGTCTGTGCCAGCCCCAGGACCACTGTCCCTTGGTGTGGGACAGCCCTGAGAGGGGCATGACCATGGTGGCGGAGGGTGCTTGTGCTTTCTCTGCTTACAAATCTGAGAAAACATGAGAGCTTGAGTCAAAACACGAGAGTTCACCTTGGAAGAGAAATCAGATTAGCGCCAACAAATTTAAGAACCGTGATGTATTCAGGACTCCCCTTTTTAAAGCTCATTTCATAGCTCCTTCTTATGTAGCACCTCTTTTATTGGCTGAGACGAGTAGCAGTGACAGAACTTCTGCTTTCAAGAAACTTCCACTTATTTTGGGGTGTGATGGCGCTTTTCTCGGAGACTGCTCCTGATTCTAATATATTGTTTCATCGGTTTGTGTCAAAGGTAGGGGAAGATGCAATTACACTGTTATTACAGCTAAAGCCAATGGGAACACAGGGTGAAAACACTGAGAGGTTTCCCTTACAGTTCTTCTGCAGTTGTTTTTCATCAAAATATGGACAAAAAGTGTTGAAATGTGGGTCCTTTCTGTTAGGAGAGAGCTGCCCAGGGCTGCTCCCTGCGCTGCCATCAGCTGAGCTGGCTGCTGGGTTTGCTCGTGCACAAGCAGCTGAGGGTGTTCTCTGTTGAAACCTTCTGTTAAAAGCTCTCAACTCATGTTCCCTCCTGGCCTCAACCCAGGCTCTGCTGTTTTCTCTGGCTTAGATGTGGCAATGAGACTTAACATGGGAATTAGAGTGATTTATTTAACCTAAGCACAAGTGCTGGTTTTTCTCTGTCTTGGCTTACGGCGCCTGTTGCCTTACTCTGGAGCCTTGGTCGCTGGGTATATATAAAGCACTAATAAAAGTGTCTAATAATAGTCCTGGGGGAAGATGTTTTAAACTGTGTAACCAACAGTGAGTGTTAGTTCTGTGAGGCTCAAGAAGCTGAAGAGGCTTTAGCAGATTCTGGTGCTTTAGGTTCCTATAAAGGTGTTTTCAGAGAGTTCCTGGGCAGCCGGTAAGGGGGAGGTGATGGCACGGCTCCCTCAGAGCAGAGGGACCTGGATGGCAAAGGAGGTCAGTTTTCCTGGGGAAGGATGCCCTTTGGGAAGAAGGATTGCTTTGTGCTCAGCAGCCAGCACCCGGCGCACCACAAATGTCTTCTTTTGGGGGAGGAAAGCTCTTCGGTGCTTGACAGGAGAATGGAATGCCATTACTTGGGGATGCTGCAATGTTTGAGTTTCAGACAGCTTGCAGGAGGTGTTAGAAGTGCCCTGGGATGGATGTTTGCAGCTCCAGTGGAACTTCATGCAGTGGATTTTCTTGTGCTCTCCTCTACACAACCCCTCTACACTGAGGAAAAGCCCAGGAATGGGAGTCAGACTCTGCTGAGGTCAGCTGGCTGTGGAGTAGCCCTTTTCTGCTGCAGACAGGACATGTTCAGGGTGGTCTCTTCCTCCTCCCAAATTTTCAAGTGTTTTGTCTCAGAATTGCTGTTCAGAGTCAGGATCCTGACGATCCTGAGTGTGATCCTCAGGTTGCTGGAGAGAGCTTCTCTGGAGCTGCCGCTTCAGACAGAGACCTCCAGGCACCGGGGTCTGCCCCTCTGCATGGCGGGCAGAGCGGGGACAACGGGGTCTGTGCCATGGGATGGGCAGGGAGCAAGAGGGGACCAGAGGAGGAAGGAGATGGGACAATATGGTGGGTGGGCAGAGCTGGGGAGCAGCACAGGTGCTGTGCAGCCAGTCCTCTTATCATATACTCCATGTTGTACCCTCTCCCCTTCTCCTCCCATGCCCCGTGGACAGGTCTTTCCCACCCAGCATTTGCCGTTTCGTGCACAGAGTTTCTCCTGCCAAATCCAGGCTGCAGGATTGCAGAAGGCTTCTGAACGTACAGCAACAACACAGAGCCAGAGAGAGCCACAGGGCTGATGCTGCCTGAACTCTCTGATGGGCCAGTTCATGATTTCTTACCCTTTTGTGAAGACCTAGAGCCTGTTTCAGCCGTTTTGGCAGCAAAGCCTCTTGCCTGCAGCAGATCCCAGAGGAGCAGCGTGTGCCAGGGACCAGGCAGGGCCATTCTCCCTGTTGCTTCCCAGGTTCTCCAGCTTCTCCTCCTACTGCAGAAAAGTGCCTCACAGTTGTGGCTGAGTATGAACCCACGGGAGAGCTCAGGATGTATCTCAGGGCCTGCAGAAATGCAGTATCTCCAACTGCTGCCCCGGCTGCATGGCTCTGGTGGTGGCTATGTGGAAAGCTTGCTTTCTGGAAGTGGATGGAGGAACAACAGCAGCCTGACATTTCATCTTTTGAGATGTTTAGTGAAGTGTGAGAACTCTGGGCTACAGGTGGTAGCTGGGTACAGGTGGTACTTTACAGGTAGAGTTGAGTGGTGCAGGATTTTAATGGCTTACTTGTTAGTGTGAAGGTTTTGTAGGATGCACTAGTGACAGTAGCAGAGGCCATGGTCTGCTACGTGCAAATGGCAGGACCTTGTGCTTGGTCCTGGCCTGGCCAACACAGCAAGGGCAACCACAGCTCGGGATTTCAGCCTGGAAAGGGGGAGTGCTCTGGAGGCAGCCGCAGGGAGCTCTGCCTGTCTCCTGCCACCTCCCGTGGCTGCATGAGGTGAGCTTTGGGCTGTTGTCACACCCTCCCTCCCCATCACCCAGCTGCTGTAGGGTGAGCTGTGGTTTCTAGGAGTGAGCTGTGGAGACAAGGAGAGGAAGGAAGAGCTTCTCATGCACCCTGGTGAATTTGTCCTCCTCTCCCTTGAGTTACAAGTGTGAAGGAAGGTTGTGTGAGTGCTTTTGCTTAGTGATATGGTTTAGTGATTTTTTTGTCAGTGTTAGGTTGACGGTTGGACTAGATGATCTGAAATGTCCCTTCCAACCTAAGCAATTCTATGAGTCTGTGGTACTGCTGAAGCCCTGAGTGCCCACTGGAAACTGGTGAGGTCTTGGGATGACATACCCCATGTCCTGCACCAGCTTGGGAGGGCTGAGGGCTCTGGGAGCTGCAGTTACTGGTGTGAACTGGAGTCCAACCCGGAGCCCAAGCAAGCCAAGTACTCAGCGAAAGACTAGCTGGCACCAGTGTGTGTTTAACATCTCCCAGGGGAAAGTGAATGGAGGAAACTTGGAGAAAGCAGAGCATCCTCCTCCCCAGCACCTGGCAGTGCAAAGAGGCCCATGGGCTCAAGAGAGAACAAGGATCCTCTCTGAGCATGTGGGGTAAATGGCTGGTTTTTCTCATTGGGAGGGGGTACCTGTTGCTGCTGCCACAACTGCCACCCCCTCAGATGCGGAGCAGCAAGAGGAATTGGTTCCTGAGAAGCAGTGAAGGGTTTGAGGAGGGGAGGGAGGAGGTTTCCAGCAGTGTGAGACAGGCTGGGCAGTCTCTGAGCTGACTGTGTGGCTGCTTTTCCTGCTTCACCCATACGTAGAAGCCTGTCTTGGGCACCCAAAACAACTGGGGCTGTTGGGGAGCACGGGTGTTCTCGGGGGGGTTGGTGTGGGCAGCACAAATGGGTCCCAGCTTTCCTTGTACCACCACCAGCAAAGCCGAGAGGGAAAGTAGAGATTTGTTGATTGAAGCAGAGAAGTTTTGACAACCTTTCCAGTTAACTCTACCTTTAAGTTGCAAGGATAAATCAAAGGGATGGGGGATTTACGCACTGTACGTACCAGCCCGGATGAGCAGCTCTTTTCCAGCCGTGGCTTTTGCCTGGTTTTGGGTACAGATTGCCTCTTTCTTCTCACCACCTGCCAGATCCCTAGCACTGAGTGATCTCTTCTAGCACTGACACATCTCACCTTCCTTCCAGCCACCCTGACTGTCCCAGCTCCCTGTGCTGTGGGGCTTAGAAGCTAAAATCTGGGAAGCAGGAGGGTTGAGAAAGCCCTGGGAAGTAAAGTGAGTTCATTCCCACAGGGATTCTGCCCATCTTCCCAAGCGTCCCTGCCTTCCTTCACGGGAAGGACTTTTGAACAGTTGGATGAATTTAAATTTTATCCCTAGTTTTAACTTGAGTCATTTTTTGTTTGTGGCAAACTGCAGACTTCTGTGACTCTTTGTCCCAAAAGTATTTAGAGAATGTTTGGGCATTTTCAGAATGCGAAATCAGTTTTTGAAAGGAGACAGTGGTTTTGTTTCCAGAGGTGGCCATTTCTGTGGTAGAACAGAAGGCGAGGCTTTTGGAAAAGAGGATGTATTCTGGAAAGAATCAGAAATGAGAGACCTTTCAGAGTGATTGAGTGCACAGTGTGGGGCAGTGGCAGAGAGAGGAGCTTGAGATGAAGAACTGCAGAGACCTTGATGGTCACTGCGTGATGGACAGAGATGGAAAGAACCCAGAAGAGACTGGTCAGCAGCGAAGGGGAGTCAGGCAAGGGGAGAGCTAGAAGAAAGACCACATAGGTTTATGGGGATAAAATAGCTGAGAATATAACAGGGGGAAGGTAAAGCAGCTCAGTGAGACAAAATCAGCTGGGAAGGAAATAAGAGGATGTAGTGAAACGAGAGAGAAAAATGAACATGAGAAATGTGTTGCTTCCAGAGCGCTGGATATACGTGAGGGATTTCCTTCCTGGTGAGTGCCCTCTACCTGAACTTAGGGGGAGAGTTGTCCTGGTGGCCACTTGGAAACCTGTTCCTAGGGGAGCTGTGGAGTTTGTGTGCTTGTCTGGGGGCAGAGACAAGTCCTTGGGCTGCAGCAGTGGAGAGTGGATTGCTCCTCCACTGCTTTCTCTGGCCAAGGTGCCTACAGGCAGAGATGGAAGGAGGGAATGCACGTGCTTAGGTTGAAATGGCACATGGAGACCTAAAAGTGGTCACCCAGGGAACCGTGGTGTGACACCTCTAAATGTCAGACTTTCTGAAGCACCTGGGATGTTCAGCACATTCTGTAGGGGAAGGGGCTCCAGCAAAGCAATGGGACAGAGGACATGGCTTTGGAGGCTGCCCTGGCTGCAGCACCGCAGCTTTTCTGACCCTGGTGTGAACCTGCCAGCAACATTCAACAGGCTCTTTGACATGTGACTTCTTTCATTAGATTAATCAAATGCTAATTTTGACACTTGAAAGGGGGGGGTCAAACCACCTAGTTTGAGACATTTCCATCTGAGCAGCAGAGGCTCCATAAGCAGCAGAGGCAAATAGGTGCATCTGTAACACAGGTCATCTGACATTGAAATACGTATCTAAGAGAGATGGTTTGCACCTGTGTGGGATCTTCTCCTCCCTGATAAGTCCGAAAAAGGTTTGAGTCATTAGATTACCTTGTGCCTCTTGTGGCATTTTACCACAACTGACTATTTCCCGACTGATGATTTCAACAGAGACAGCCAGTCCACATTAATTCCCCCTAGTCTTGAAATTTCTAGGGGTGCCAAAGTCTTCCCTTTTTTCCCCTGCCACAGTTACTTAAGTACAGTACTTCCAGCCCACCTCTCTGCGGCAAAACACAGGAGTAGCATCACAAGAACATACAGTGAGTTAAATAAAGCAGTGAGCACAGCTCCTGCAGACAGGGCTGGCTCCATTGTAGGTTCTATGGGAAGGGCCCAGCAGGGGGTTTAACCTTCAGCACAGAAGTGTAGCTTATACGAACCGTTCATGGCCTCTTTTATGTTTTTCCTCACAGCTTCCTCAAGCCATCTGATGAATTCTGGGGTTTGCTCCCCGAGATAGACTTCTTACAGATTACTGCCAAGTCAGGCTTGTGCTGTCCTGTATTTTGGTTCTTCCATCCTGGATGCTGGTGCTTTTGTTATTCATTGACACAAAATACGTGTTTCCCTCGGAACGTAGATAGAGATTTCTGGTATATTGTAGCAATAGACCTTGCTCTGTGTGTGTGCCAGGCTTTTATAAGCAGAATTGTTTATATGCCAAATGCTTGCATTTGTCCATTCCACTGTTAGGAACCAGAATGCCACAGCCTAAGTGGTGGCCGTGTGCTGGTGTGTCTGGAGAAACAGAACCAAACTGCAATGGTAACAGGTTTCAGCCACTGTAGTTTGATATTACATCTGTCAACTAATGCACTCAACTAATACTGTTTAAACGAGCAACTGCAAACATTTGCTGTTAGGTTAATTCAGTGGAAAGAAGGCGCTTTCAACATACTTCTGTTAGACCAGAACTGAACATATCTTTCAGCTCGCGAGGGAGCTCTGCCCCCAGCCCTTTCCTGACTCCAGCTCATCCATATTACTCTGGCAACACGGCTCTCACTCTCTGCTCTCGCCTTGGCACAGCCCTGATTCCTGAGCTTCTTTCCCTCCTTCTCTGCTTGCCCCACCGAGCCCAGTGACACCCACCGTTCCCCAGCCTTGCTGCAGTTGTGACAGCCACAAAACCCCCAGCTGAGCCCTCCCATGTGGAAATTTTAAATTTTCATTTAAAAAGTCCCACTTCTCTGTGCCCCGACTTCTGAGCACCAGGATTTTTCACAACCCAATGCTCCTTGTCTCACTCAGGAGAGGCAGCAGAGACTGGAATTTGACAGAACTGGATGTAAAACGGATTCACTGTGCTTTGCTTCCAGGCTTAACACAGCCTGTGGTGGCGGCACGAGCTGGCAAACCCCCGGCAGCGTGTGGCCCCTCAAATCTTCATGCAGGTTCAGTGAGATCCATCCCCCCAACCCCGCAGGTGCTTGGCTTCAGTGCACGGACTGTCCCTCTGCCACCCTGGGCTGTCCCGTGGCACTAAAGTGAAGCTCCTGAAGCCCAGAAGCAGTGACGTGTCCCAGTGCCTTCCTGATCCCAGCCTGAGCCCTGCGGGTTCGGTTCCAAGGAGCCTCTGTGACGGGCACACGTGGGCTGAGGTGACAAGGACCCGAGGCACTGCCCCGCTACTGTACGAACTGAAGTATGCACGTGTGCTGCTTCCCTGCGTACTCTGTGTAATTCTTCTGAACTGATTTCTCCCAAACAGAGCCTTACACCTGTGGAGCTTGTGGAATCCAGTTCCAGTTTTATAACAATCTCCTGGAGCACATGCAGTCCCATGCAGGTAAGCTGGGCGCTTCGACTCGCTTAGAGCGGAGAATTAAATCCTGCGCTGACGCCTGATGTTGACCCCCTTGTGTGTCAATAGAGCTTTCTGTGCTCACGGTTTCCAAAGCCCCAGTAATTTTCACCTGCAGCGAAAAAAAAAACACGCAAAGGCTGGAGCACACACAGCAGCTGCAGCAATGCAAGGCTCAGGGTGTACCATAACTACTGCTCCTTTCCCCAGGGAGAGGGGAAACATGGCACAGAGCACATCAAACCCCCCCTTCCCCGTATCCAAAGGTATCCAGGGAATGCTCGTTGCGTGAGCACTAATGGGTCACTCCTACAGCAGATGAAATCCCTCCCGCAGAAAGGGCAGTTCTCGTTGAAGCAAACAAAGCGAAAACGCTCACAGGGCAGCAGAGACTTCGCCCACACAAGCCTTTTTCTGTGCTTGTGTCTCCTGGAGTTCTGCAGAAGACTGAAATGTGTTCTCGGGAGAAGAATTTGTTATTTCAGCAGTTGTGTTCATTTCCTTCTCAGCTTTCTTCAAAAGAAAATCCTGAGGAGTAGCTCTGCTACTTTGTTCCTAAGACACCTTTTTTGTTTTCTATCTTAACACATAAAAGACAATTTTAAAATTTCAAAGCCAAAGCTGTTTCAAAGACAACATTCAGAATATTCAAAAAAGTAGAAATGGGATTATTTTTTTTTTCTATTGGCAGATTTATTATTTTTTTTCTCTTGAATGAAAATTCAAGTGAACTAACACAGGTTTACAAATGGATTCCCCTTTGACAGACCCGTGTTCTCCGACAGACAGCGGCTCTGTTGCAATACACAGTCAGTGCTTGCCTTTGCCTTCACTTTACAGGTGAGCCTGGCGTGGCACAGAAGGACAAGTGGCTTGAGGAAAAGCATAGTTTCCATTCTGTAGCAGTAATTCTAATCAAAGTTCTTACCTTGTTCTGTGTTTTAGTCCTAATTTTTATGGGTGTCCCTTGAGTTCTACGTGATTCCTCGGTTCCAGTTCAGTTCTCCTTGGCGAGTCTTGGCGCAGGCTGTGTGTGTTCTGCAGCAGCTACTTTATTTATCATCTTTGTAATCTTCTGAAGAGACATTCAGGGTGATTTGTTATGAGGGGAGGGTGAGCTTTGTGGATGTTACTCTCTGTTAGAGCATGAGATGGCTAACGTGGAGTAACTGGAAGTTGCACAGGGAAGCGGTGCAGCTCGGGGCGGGGGCTGCCATCGCTCCGGGGTGTTGGGGTCTGTTCCAGCTCTCTGTCCATGGCCATTTCTGCTTCCCCCCGAGCCACGTCCTGACCGTCCTGTTCCTTCTTCTGCCCTCTGGGACTGGAATGCAGCATTTTGAGTTGCAGCTCTTGGAGTAGAGGAGCTGCAAAGGAGAGCCCAGGGCTAAGGTGTCACAGAGGAGAAAGGCAGTTCGCTGCCACGCTGTGAGCTGGTGCTGTCTGCAGCTTCTTCCCTCTCTCTTCTTTACAAATGACCCGTGGCCTCTGGGCTTGTTCACCTGGTCACTGTGGACACAGCACAAGGGTTGGAAGGAGCAGGTATCTGTGATGGTGTGATGTCAGCAGAGATACATTAATGGGTAAATCCCCTCTCCTCAACTCGGGATTACTCCTGTTAAACTCTGTATTTTCTCCTCTCTCCCTGCTCTGTTTGTAATTCCCTGTCTTCTACTTGGCTGTCTCCCCGGATGTCTCACTGGCACAGTGACAGCAGGCTTGTCCGTGTCTTCTTTAAGTGCTTTCTCTAGGTGTTACCCAGGCTGCCCCCACTGAAAGCAGCCATCCCCTGCTCTGGCATCTCTGTGGTGGTGATTCCCAGTCTGGGGCTCGTGCCTCTTCCCCCAGAGAGAACAGCAGCCTTTCCTCTGGATCCATGCAGCTGGGGGCGAGCAGCATGGTATTTGCTGCTGTGGGATGGGGACAAATCAAAATGAAGAGGTGGGAAAGCTACAGGAAGGTTCAGGGGGTGTCCAGCTCTGGATGTTGCACTTAAGAGAGCAGCAGTGGAGATTACAGGGGGGTTGCAGTTACTTGGGCCACAGTTTGTTGCCTTGTAGCCTGTCCAGAGCTTGGGAATGGCCATATCCAAGAAACGGCTTCTGAACAAGATCTCTGAAGTCTGGGAGTGCAGAGACCTTGCAGTAGTCAGCAGAACTGGTGGCATGGGATCCACATACTGGGGACATTGGCACAGTAGTGGTTTATACCTTTCCATATGCCTGGCTCAAGGAGTGAGGAAATGGCTTCAAGTTGTGCCAGGGGAGGTTCAGGATGGATATTAGGAAAAATTTCTTCACTGAAAGCGTTATCAAACATTGGAACAGGCTGCCCAGGGCAGTGGTGGAGTCACCATCCCTGGAGGTATTTAAAAGCCGGGCAGACGTGGTGCTGAGGGACATGGGTTAGTAGTGGGCTTGGCAGTGTTAGATTGGTGGTTGGACTTGATGAACTGAAAAGTCCCTTGCAACCCAGATGATTCTATGATTCCAGGGATGCAGAGATACAAGAAGCCCATATGGGTCACATACTCCCCCAGTTGTTGTGTTTACAGTCCAGTTTGGCTTACCCTGTGTGATGCAAAGGCCTAATCTCTCCCAACTAAACGTGATGCATCCACTGAGCCCCTCTCACGAGTGACTGGGGACAGGGAACGTGCTGCCAGCCTCAAGGAGCAAAAGCAGGGACATACTGGTTCTTGAGTCACTCAGAGAGCTGAGCCTGTAGGCTGGAATGTAGTAAGGAGAGATTATAGCTCCATAAAGCAGCTACACAATGAGGAGAAGCAATTAGAATGTAAATTGGATGCTGAAAGGCCTAAATAGAACAGCAGAACACCAGGCAAAGGAATTTGTTCTGTAATTACACTGTACAATATACAGCTCTGACTCCCTTCAGAGTACTTTGTTCAGGTTGAGTGCTACCATATAATGCCCTTCCTACAATCTAGAGCTAAAAAAATAAAAGGATGGCTAGGCTGAACCTGGATTAAAGGATTGGAGGCATGAAGAGAAATTAAAGAACCATGATCTGTGTAGTTCACAGACTGCCTGATAAGGAAGATGAGGCTGAAATGCACAAATCTCATTAATGCCATATTGAATGCCAGCAGATATTTGTACATAATGAATCCCCTATTGTTATGAAATAGGTAAAGAGCTGGAAGGAGGAAATATAGAGGGTTTCTCCCCACCACACCCCTCATCAAGTCAAGGAAGTCCTGAGCCATGAACGAAGTAGGCAACATCCAGCATTGTCCTTTGCCTGCCCACGGATGTTTGGAGTTGGGAACACTGGTGGTGTTGGCTCAAGAGCAGTTGGTCTGGGCAGATGCTGGGGGACAAGTGATGTGCTGTATCTGATCACTGACGTTCACTGAGCACCTCCTGCTCTTCCCATCTCCTCCACACCTGCAGGGACCGATCTCTGGCTGTAGTCCTGGGTCTGGCAGTGCCCCCAGGTACTGGCCACCACCACTGGATTCTCTGGGCACATGCAGCCCTCGAGGCAGTGCCAGAGTCTTCACTGGGTCTGTCGTATCCTGGATTGCTCTTAGGTATTGATCTGGTCTGTGGCCAGTGCAGTGCCCAGACCTTAATAGTAGTAATAACTGTGCAGTCTGTGGCTGTTCATCAGCAAGGTTTGTAAAAACCTCAGCAGTTAATGCCCAGAGTTGCTCAAATGGGAGAGGACTGGCTTGTAAGGAAGAGAGCACTGGAATTTCATGACATCATTTCTTGTCCCTAGATCCTTGCTGGGCTCCCTTCTCTCCCAGCTCATTACCACACCTGGAGAAGAGCAGCATTGCCCTCTCCTGTTTCTTCTGAGGGGCTGCCACTGCTCTTCCCAGCACCAGATCAACCTGGGCTGCAGAGCAAAGCACCTCTGGGTGCCTTAGTAAGGCATTCCTCTAATTGGTGCTCTGCTGTCCCCTGTGCTGGGGCAGGATTCATTTCACTGGGTGCTGGTGTGCTTGGGCTATAGATAATGCACCTGAGCTGGTCAGCTTGGTCTGCCTTTATAATCAGTGGAGAAGTCATTGACTCCAGGTGAGTTCAGAGAACGATGCATCTTACACTACAAGAGACATCTAGTTCTGATTGGGTGAATGAATCACGCTCTTGAACCTGTTTTGCACCACTGAGTGTAAAAGGAGCCCAAGGGACCACTTTGAAGAGAGGTGTGTCTAATAGAGGTGTCAAATTAGGTGAGGTGAGGCCAGCTGTGATGAGTAAAGGACCTGCTTTGTCTTCTTCGATTTTAATTCCATCCCTCTGTTCTGCCTGGTCATCAGTCTCTCCATCTTTCTCCTTCCTTTTCCACCTTTCTTCATTGTGCGCTTTATTGTTGCTTCACAGCCTGTTTCAGAGCCCAGTTTCATGCTGTAGCACACTAGAACTAGAAAATATCCTCCAGAGGGTGGGGAGAAGTTCTTGGGGCACAGGAGAAGAAAGAACATGGATACGATACAGAATTTACTGATCTTGACTGCATTTCCTTGAAAGATCCCATTGCCATGGCAGCCAGAGAGTTTAGCCCAGTTACACAGAAATGGGAGCGTGAACACCAGGACCCCCAGGGCACTCGGTACTTGCAGCCATACGGAGGAACCAGCTTTGGTCACACTCCAGAATTTATTTTTGTTCCCAGTCTGAGGCAGCAGTGAGCAGCCCAAGAGGAGCGGGCTCCTCTCTACAGTGGGAGGAAACCATATATCTGAGGATTGTAATAAGATCTTTAGAGAGGGATTGAGGATAGCTTGAAAAACAAAGTATTTAAGAGTAAAGAAAAGAGAAGGTACCTGCAGTGCAGAAAGAGGCAGTGAGGCAAAAGAAGGATAAATGTTTGTTAAACCTCCTTTCATTTCAAAAGCAAGGAAATAGCACGAGTCAGGCTGCACCAGGAACATCTGTCCCTCCTGGTGTGCAGCTTCACTTGGTTGGGAGACATTTCTCAAGGTGTGCTCATGGCATCAATGTCACTGATGCACAGAAAAAGCCACATTTCAGCCACGTTTTGGGAGGTGATGGGTTTCAAGTCCAAAACCAGTTTTTAAGGTTTCTGATGGTCCTGTGCCATCTCACTGAAAACTGCTTCAAGGCTGCAGAGAATGTAGTAGATTGGTGTCACCTTAGTTAAGGGAACCATGAGTAAATGCTAAGCAGATGGGTACTGTTTCCCCCGCTTTGTGCTTTAAGCGTGATTATCTTGTGCTTCTAACACCTCCCTGTCTCTTACCCACAGCTGACAACGAGAACAATATTGCCTCTAGCCAGCCCAGATCACCTCTAGCTGTTGTTGAAGAAAAGTGGAAACCCCAGCTCCAAAGAAATAACGCCAACAATAGTACGTAATTTGCTCTTCTGTCCCGGCCTTACCTGTCTGCTTTGGAGAGGTGGCTGTCAGAGAGGGTGCAGCAGTGATGGGCATCGCACGAGGCCTTTGTCCTCTCCTGACTGCTCTTGATTTCCCCCATAATTCATGTACCACCCTGCAGAGCACAGCACCCGTTCCCATTACAGGAGCACTCGTATGCAAGAAGTACTGGGAACCCCGGGGAAGCGGTAGGAAAGGTTTGTGAGGAAGATGCAGTTGGGAACTCCTGGAAAAAGCTAATTTCTGATCCAGTATCAGACTTCCCGGCCTGGGGTTAAAATTAATCCAGTTGTCGAGGTGTGACATCGGCATAACCTGTCACTCCCTGTCCAGGCAGGCATCCAGCACCTGGCTTTACCCCCAGCTCGTCTGGGAGCTTGTGCTTCCCCACGGGAAAAGGTAAAACACGGCCCTGTGGGAAATCGGTCCTGAAGCAGTTGAGCTGAGCAGCCTGAGGAAAGGGTGATACGAAAACACGGTGCTATTATCTTCTGGTCTGGCCAGAAATTGCATTCATGTTGACTGAAATCAGCCACAAAATGTGGAGTTGCTGGAGTTCAAAGGAGGAAATGGAAACTTGAGCTTCAGCAGTGTTTGAGGTGGTGGAGGATGTTGAACGCTTCACTGGAGCAACTCCTCTTAAAATAGCTGTCTTAAAGAAAAGGCTCAAATCAGAAAAGGGGAAAGATGTCCAGCTTTCCAGCTGGGTTGAACTGTGACCACCAGCCCATAGACATGGATAGCAAACGGTATACGTGATTATAACTTATGTTGGCAGCTCCTCAGTGAACACCCCAGAGATGCCGTTGGTTAAAGCAATGTGAGTAGATAGTGTGTGCTCTGCCTCAGTCCCTGTACCAGGGGAAGCACGCAGATAAGCTCCTTGCTGCTCTGAGCAAGAGCAAGAGCAAGGCCTGCCCCTGCAGGTTCCTCTGTCCAGAAACCTTTGGGGGAAGAAATCCAGGGTTGGAGATGATTATCTGGGCATGTTCCACCTCCTCTGAGTGGTCTCACACCCTTCCTCTCTGGGTCTGAATTGTTATGTGACTTCTTCCCCTCTCCTGTTGCAGAGGAGCAATTCTCATCTGGTGCTTTCTCTCCCTCCTTGTGTTTCACTGCAGCATCGGCGAGCGGCTCGGTGGGGAACAGCGTGATCCCAGAGAAGGAGCGGCAGAACATTGCCGAGAGGCTGCTGAGGGTGATGTGCACTGACCTGGGGGCGCTGAGTGTGGTGAGTGGGAAGGAATTCATCAAGCTGGCCCAGACCCTGGTGGACAGTGGAGCTCGCTATGGTGCCTTCTCTGTCACCGAAATCCTTGGCAATTTCAACACGCTGGCTCTGAAGCATTTGCCTCGGATGTACAACCAAGTGAAGGTGAAAGTCACCTGCGCGCTGGGCAGCAACGCATGCCTTGGCATCGGAGTCACTTGCCACTCGCAGAGCGTCGGCCCCGATTCGTGCTACATCCTGACAGCGTATCAGGTGGAAGGCAACCACATCAAGAGTTACGTCCTGGGAATTAAGGGTGTAGATATTCGAGATAATGGTGATTTTATCCACCACTGGGTACAGAACGTGCTCTCGGAGTTTGTGATGTCAGAGATCAGGACGGTGTACGTCACGGACTGCAAAGTCAACTCCTCTGCGTTCTCCAAGGCAGGCATGTGCTTGCGTTGTTCGGCCTGTGCCTTGAACTCGGTAGTGCAGAGTGTGCTGAACAAGCGAACACTACAGGCTCGCAATATGCACGAAGTGATCGAGCTCCTGAATGTCTGTGAAGACCTGGCAGGATCCACGGGCCTCTCGAAGGAGACCTTTGGCTCCCTGGAAGAGACCTCTCCCCCTCCCTGCTGGAACTCGGTCACCGACTCCCTCCTGCTGGTCCATGAGCGCTACGAGCAGATCTGTGAGTTCTACAGCAGGGCCAAGAAGATGAACCTCATCCAAAACCTGAACAAGCACCTGCTCAGCAACCTGGCGGCCATTTTGGCGCCGGTGAAACAGGCCGTGATCGAGCTGAGCAACGAGAGCCGGCCCACCTTGCAGCTGGTGCTGCCCACCTACGTCAAACTGGAGAAACTCTTCACTTCCAAAGCTAATGATGCTGGCGTGGTCAGCAAACTCTGCCACCTCTTCTTGGAGGCGCTGAAGGAGAACTTCAAAGTTCATTCGGCGCACAAGGTAGCCATGATCTTAGACCCTCAGCAGAAGCTGCGGCCCGTTCCACCCTACCAGCACGAAGAGATCATCGGCAAGGTCTGTGAGTTGATCAACGAGGTGAAAGAGTCCTGGGCAGAAGAAACAGAATTTGAACCTTCAACCAAGAAGCCTCGGGCAGCAGGGGAAGCCACAGCAGCTCAGGAAGAAGATTGGTTCGGGAAAAATGAAGTGTATGATTATTTGCAAGAACCTCTCTTCCAGGCCACCCCTGACCTGTTTCAGTACTGGTCGTGTGTTACACAAAAGCATACGAAACTAGCCAAGCTAGCCTTTTGGCTCTTAGCAGTGCCTGCTGTTGGTGCCAGAAGCGAATGTGTAAATATGTGTGAGCAGGCTCTCTTAATCAAAAGGAGACGGCTACTCAGTCCAGAAGACATGAACAAACTCATGTTTTTGAAGTCCAACATGCTTTAAGACTGTCTTTTAATTAAAACAAAACTTTAAAACACTGTTCCAAACAAAGAAAAAGAATTTTAAGTTCTAAACACTGTGGACCTCATTATGAATGCCCCTGGAAACCAAGTGCTTTTTTATATATATATAAAAATATAAATATATATAAAATTAAGTTTGAAAGGAAAGCTGAGCACGGGAGAGAGACAACCCTCTGCCAGGAACGTGCTCCTTTCCGTAGATAGTGTGTGGACTTGACAGACTTTCTAATGTTTTCAAGTGGGCAGACCAATGGGAGGCTGATGTTCTAAAGTCTTCAGGCAGCTGAGATCTAAAGTGACTTGAAGTTTCTTTTGTTTCTCCTCCACCCCACCTTTCCTCTTGTCCCCTGGGCCATCTTGCCATGGATAATCAGACTACATTGAACAGACCAGTTCTGCACTGGACTTTGCTCCTTTGAATAACTCTACACCTTGAGGGCATTTGTCTGCAGCCTTCTTGACACACGGTGCATGTTATCAGGGCAGCTGTGTTTTATGAACACCAGTATCTTTAGAAATCAGGAAGGGAGACTTTAAGGGTTTTTTTTTAATTTTATTTGTAACTTTTTTCACATACAGTTTTTGCAAAAAAGAAAAGTTACTCTTCTCTCTCCACTCCCAGTTTTGAGTTCAACATGTTAGCTAGTGATTATAAACTTGATTTAAAACTGAGAGAAATGGTTCACGGCAGAAAATGTCTATAATCGTTACGTTTCTTGGATTTTTTTTTTTTCTACAGCATAACTTCTTTTCTGAGTTCCCAGTGTTAATTAGCTTCTCTGTGAGTTCTGTACATCAGGGGTTCTCAAACTTGTTCTAGAGTGGCCCATTTGCAATTAAATAAGATCCTTATGGGAACCACAGCAGCTGCTTATATGCTAGAAACCAGGAAAAGCAAGTGGTGACAGCGCAGGTGTCTGTGGGCCACCAGCTTGCCAGGCTCTGCCAGCTGCCCCTGAGAACCCTTGTACCTCAGCTTTTTGTAAACCTTCTCAGTCCACACACTCAAAGTAACCTTCACAAGGCCAAGGACAAACCAAGGTGTATGATTTTTCAGGGGAACAAAGATCATCAGTTTTGTCAAACTGGGGTTTGAAGGAAGCTTAGAGAAGTGCATGGGCTCAAAGATCCTTCTGAATGTAAGTGCTCCTGATTGAGTGCAAAGAATATCTCCCCATTTTATTTGGAATGGTTTCCTCTAGTAGCACGAATGTCTTTTTAATACCTACAGTGCATTACACTACTTGTTATGTTGCTGAATCGTTCTGGCTAGGAAGGCCACGGGCCCTTAGACATTCACACTTACCCACTCACCCCAAATGCAATTAGAGATCATCATAACCCAAAAACATCTCAGTCCCTCTGCTGCCCACCACGGCTGGTGCTCTGCTGGGCCCAGTGCCTGTCCTGGGCTGCTGACGGGGTCTCTGCAGGCTCTCAGGTTTGGTGCCTCTTGGACTTTTCCCAGCTTCTGGTGCCAAACGGTTAATTTTTCATCACTGGGACTTGTGTCCCGGAGGCAAATTGAAGCAAATTCTTATTACTGAAGTATTCTCTCCAGCTTCCAGTAGCATGCTCTGGAGCTGTGGTGACAGCAGCAGCAGAGCAGCGTGGGGGGGCTCGGGAGGATGGACTCGCTGGGCTCAGAGTGGGCAGAGGGGGCTGGAGCCCTTCAGCCACGCAGGGGGGTGTTGTGGCTGCTCACGGTGTGGTGGTGGGACCGGTGGCCCTCCTGGAAGTCCTGCTGTTGAACAGATGTTAAACCAAGATCCCACCTGCCCGCCTCTGGTTGTAATAGAAGTTGCAAGTCCCAAGACGTGAGAAATGGCAAACCCTGTCTCTCAGGCTTTGTGCTCAGACACCTAGAACCTGGCAGGCACCTACTGAGAGCTCCACGCCGTGGGGCGCAGGGAGGGTAATGGTCTGCGTGGCTCAGACCTCCCCTAGGTCAAGGTCGCTGAGGATGGCTCTTTACACTCTAAAAAGTCTTGCCCTTTTCAGCCTGGAAACAGGACCTGCTGTTAGCCTGAGTGTAGCCTTGGGGTTGACCTCTCGGCACTGTTACTGCCATCAGGGCAAAACCAGTCAGCTCCTAAATGCAAGTTTTACATATGGATATGGTAAAAGACCCCAGTCTGCGGCCCCACTGGGAGCTGCCAGGGTGGCAGCACTTGAAGCTGAGCTGCCAGGGCAGAGGCACTTGGAGATCTGAATTCTCTGGCTTTTGCAAAGGGAGGTGTTGGTTGTGGGGCCAGCGTTTCTTCTTGCTCATTTTATTTTCTCCCGTTCAAATCCCACCTGCCCGGCCACCACCTGGGCCCACGGTTAACACGTCTGTTTGCTCTTGCAGTGCGGGAGAAACCTGTAACAAACAATGACTAAGTCTCAAACTTACAGAGGAAAAGCCCAGGTTTGATGTGTGCTGATGACCAAGTGTTTGTGCCCTGCTGCTGTTCCCCTAGGAAGCCGTGGCTGGAGGATGAATCCAGAGCCGGGTTAGGTTTTGAGGCTGCAGAGAGCGTGCCGAGCTCTGTGTGTGCCTGCGCAACTGCTGGGCACAACTGGGGACAGGATTTGTAGATCTTTCTCTTCATGGCACATTAGACCTTTTTGCTTGATTCGCCCGAGACCCCGAGAGCCCCTTGCAGGCTCGTCAGTGCCCAGGGAATGTGCAAAATCCTTGCGTTCCTTTGAAAAGTAGGTGCCAAACCCCAACTCTCCTTTTCTAAGGGACAGGCTGGTGACTTCTGTGGGACTTGCCAACTCCTTGTGCTGTGTGTCTGGAGGACAGTAAGGGTAGGGAAGTGGCCAAAGCAAGAGTGAGCACAGGTTTAAAGCCCTGGAATGGAGAATGAGGTAAAATTGCAGTCGTTTGTGCAATCATCGGATGCTGTGCACAGCAGAGAGCTGGACTGTGGCTGCACAGAAAGGCCACAGCCACCGTTAGCTCCCAGCCCATCTCCTCCCATTTTTATGGTGTGGTTTTGGAGTCAGATCTGGAGCTTTCTTGCTGTGATGACCAAAGAGAGGGACTGACCGACCCTCTCCCCCAGCCGAGTAATTGTCACCTCCACGGCAACTTTGGTTATAGTTGCACTATTGGTGGGTGTTAAGCAAAGATGCAGTGTTGTCTGGTAGATGAGATTCTCCCAAAGACTTAAAAACTCAACTCAGTAGCTGAAAAAGCAAAATAAAACCCAAAGCTGGAGCAATCTGGAAGGTCGGTGGGAAGAGGAGCTGGTTGGCCAGGCACCTTCTCCAGAGACTCAGGGGAAGAAGCCGCAGCTTTTCATGAGACTTAAAAGTAGTTAGAAGCTGTTGTGCTCAGAGGAGCTATTTGTGCTGTGCCTGCTCACGGGCTGACGTGATGATGTACTTGTGCTTCATTAAAAGGAGAGAAGCGCATCTGGAGCACACGTGTTTACCCTAAAAGCCAAACTTTTGTTCTTATTTATCCTTCCTTCTTCAAGACTTGGATTTGCGTTCTGGGTATAATTTACCAAGGTCGGAATTTTGGAAGCTCTTAATTTACCAGGTTACTCCAACCAAGCCTGCTCTGTGATTCTATTCTGTGTTTGGCTTGGTGGGATGGAGCAACACCCATGGCGTGAGGAGCATTGTCCATCCTGGGGTGGGAGACCAGAGAGGAGAGGGTTTCTTGGTTTGGCCAGAGCTGTCATGAGGTTCTGCTCCGTTTGAGCCAGGAGGAGAAGTCCTCAGAATTGGGATCATCCTCTGGTGGGTCATGTTGGGAATTTGCCTTCTGCTTGTTTGTGTCCTTCAGTTGCACTTGAGAAATGTGTTGAGATCCAGAAATGGTGTGTCCTCCAGGCAGTCATGAGTTTCTGCTGCTCGCTCTGCCTGACCTCACAGAATTCTCTTGCTGGCTTCTCAGTTTGCTGTGGGAGGGGTTGTCGTCTTCAGGTGGGGAGCAAGCACCAGGAGAAGAATAAAGGGCCTTCCAGTTCTGTCTTAACATCCTTGTCACTGGAAAACAGGGAAAGTAGGATGCAAAGGCAGAGCCCTTCAAAAGAGAAGGGTGTTTCCATGTGAGTGTGGCAGCCAGAGGGGCAGTGGAGACCATGGGGCCCAGATTTCTCTGCTGGGGCTGTCTCCTCCCCGTGTCTCTGGCAGGGGGCAGTGGTTGTGTTCTGCCTGCAGGATGGGCTCGCTCTCTTGCGCCTGGGTCGGTTTTGGATGGAAGTAACTTTTCTTTTTGTCAAAGCTCAATGTCTGTTCTAAGAAAACTGCTTTGGTTGTGTTTGATCTAGTGCAATCTGGAAAACTGTCTGTGAAAGCCGACTGTGGGCTCAGGTTTTGTCTAATTCAGTTGTCTCTTAATTGCTGGTTAAACCAGTTTAACTTTGAGATAAAACGGTTTAAGCATCCATGTGAACCGCCTGCACTGGTTTAACTGCGCTCGCTGGGTGTTCTCCCCTGCTGACCAGAGGATACGTCCAGGAGCAGCTCAGGGAGCCATGACCCTTACGTGAATTTTGCAAATGAAGCCGTGGCAGATCGGTCTCAAAGCTCGGGAATGACTGAAAACAGAGGGGAGACACTTTTGCAAACGGCTTGGGCTCGAAGCTGTGGTATCAGAGTTAATACAGTGAGATGTCTCAGGTTGGTTGGTTCTTATTTCTCCCAACTGCTTGCAATAACCTGGAAGGTTTAGCAAGAGAAGAACTTGCCCCGTATGTTGGCCTTGGTGGGTGGGTCCACTGTCCGAGCCAGTCTGAGGGACCCTTCCCACCTCCTGGATCCCACAGAAGGTGAGCCAGGACGTAGCGTTGCACAGGAGCCGGGTGACTGAGACATTGGGCTGCTCAGAGCACGCTGTGTGCATTTCTAGACAGCACCAAGTTCCTGATAAATCAAAAGACAGTCAAAAAAGATAAATCATAAAGCAGCCAAAAAGTTCTTCAGAGGCTGGGAGTGCTGCTTTGTACCGAGGAAAGACCCAGATCTCTAATTTCTTCTCTCTGGCCCAAGGAGGTAGAGAGCAGCTGCTGTGAGCACCCGTGGTAGGGGACGAGTTTACTCCCTATGGAATAATTGGGAGTAACAGGACGAAAATGAACAAAAAGACACTAAAGGCAGATTCTGGGAAGCCTTTTCAGGGAGGAGAAATCTGTTCATCTGGGAGAAGTCTGTTACAGGAATGCTTTTGGGGCCCTATCATTTGAGCACACCCATGTGGAGCACACCCACGTGGAGCACACGCCGTAGGGCACGGGGCTGCTTTGGACCCTGCTGAGAGAATGATTCCCGTGTGTTGAGTCAGGTCCTGCCCAGTAGGTCCAGGAGGGCTCACAGAGCATTTTCCTTCACATCCTCCCACTCACCAGCGGCACCAGACCCGTCCCAGCACTCCAGTAACTTCATTGACCGGGTTCCTAAAGGAGGGAGGTAGCGACTGGCAGGAGGGGCAGAGGAGGAAACACCAGTTGAGGAGGAAACACCAGTTGAGGAGCAAACCCTTACACTGCCAAGGTGAAGGTATCGGGGTAGAGGAGAGTATTAAATGTTCTGCTGCTTCTGCTCTGCGTTTTCTGTGCTACACCATGATCCTGAATCCGTGGGGTCCCTTGGGAATGCCTTGAAACGTCAGCTGAGACACGAGGTCCTGTGTCAGATACTTCTGAAGATGTGGCCCCGTAGCAATAAGAACTCCCTTTTCACAGTGCGTGGGACCTGTCCCCATGCCGCGGGTTGTCATCTTGGGGCTTCTGGAAATGTCACTCAACAAAAAGAACAATAACAAAGCCAGGGAGAGGGAAACCCACGCACAGCTCCGTGTTGAACGCCTGGATAGTCCTGTGGGAGAGTCTGCTTATGCTAGGCCAGAAATGGTGAACCAATGAGAGTGTATTGCCCTGAAATTTAATTTTATATATTGAATGTTTGAGGGATTTCTGTTCAATTCTGGTTTTCGCTTGGGTGGTTAGTTGGGTTTTCACCACTCCTGTCAGAGTCTTTTGTTTTATACCTTGACGGAAGAGTTTTCCTCACGTTAGACAGCGGCGTGTCCAGTGGACCCCTCGGGGTTTAATGATCCGTAGGCAGCTGAGTTGGGATTTTTTTTAGAAGAGCTTCTCCCATGAGTCACAGACACGGCTCATTGATGCCCAACATCAACCACTGACTGAAGGGATTTCCTTCCTTCCCATCGTTGCGGCGCTGTTGGCCGTGGGCGGCTCGGGTGAGCCTTATCGATGGGAACTGACGAGCACGGGCACCTCAAACCTGTGCTTTTTACAACCAAAGTTCCTTAAAAACGACACTTCCAGCCTCATCAGCCTTGAGTGCTCCGTTTCAGTCTTCTGGGGGTTCTTGTGACAGTCTCTGCGATGGGCAGGGATGGGATTATTTTTTCCACTGGGTTGGGGGGTGGGAGGGAGGGATTTTCTGGTTTTTTTTCTTGCAATCCATGGAGAGGGACCTTTCGGCTCGAGGGAGGAGGCGTGTGTTCTGGAAGGAACTACACTCTTCGGAGCTGTTTCCCACGGTCCCTTTAAACGTGTGGGGACTTTAATTTTTTTGTTAAATTATTTAAAAGGAAGACTGGTAACGGATGAACTGCAGCGTTGGTGGTGGGGGACTGGTGAGGCTGTAGGTGCCGGAGGAGCGTGCCCCGGCCGGGCGGGAGGGCTCTGGCCAGTGTCGTGCCCACAGACCCATCCGTCAGGAATTCCTTGTCGCAGCCAGTCTGAAAAGAGAAGCTGTTCCTCGTTCCCGTGTTGGTTTTTCGAAGCCTCCTCTTGGGAGCTGAATTCTTGTCGTTTCATCAAGCAAACAATTAATGTTCTCCTTCCCCCCCCCCAGCCCCCCTCCCCTCAGTAACCGTGTGCGTTTCCTTCCTTTCTGTAGATGCAGATGTTCTAGGCAATACCACAGATGCACCTGCGCGTGTCTCTACCTGCGAGTGCAAGAATCTCATGTCATCTTAAAAAATACAAAAAAAATATACAAAAAATATACAAAAAATATCTTTTTTAGGCCAGAGTTTTCTACAGGTATTAATGAATATTTTTCTTAATCCTTATAAGTTTTATGTGTTTAATATTTCTTAATACCGGTAGCATTAATTTATACTTTTGTAGCAACACAATATTTTTATAAACCGCCACCGCTGGCTTTGTCTTCATAATGAGGAAAAGTGCGGGCAGCTGGCCCCGCGCTGTACCATGTACTGTATTTAAAAGGTTATCTAATGTCACACTTGCTGTGTTAATAAACAAAACGAAACCTGTTTGAAGTCTCATGTATTGTTGGTGTGGATCGAATGACTCAATAGAGAGCAATATTGCACGGGGTTGAGTTGCTGATTTTCATTGTGATATATGAACGCTTGAGGCCAACTCAAGTTCTTCTGATTTTTTCTTTTTAGGATTTTGTTTTGTTTTGTTTTGTTTAGGTTTTTTTTTTTTTTTTACAGCTAAATAAATTCAGTGCTGTTTGAAACTTAGACTGACGTCAAATGAAAAGGATTATTAAAGAAAAAAAAAAAATCAAGGTGTTTAAATGTTGCTGTTTTTACAAGTCTGTTGCTGTCTGAATGGAAATATTCCACGAGAGAAGAGGAATAGTTCCACTTAGCTTCCAAACGAGCTGAGCACTCCAGGCCAGAGCTCGGTCATTTGGAGGTATCTTAGAGACATGTTTCTGCAACATTCTTTTCAGAGTTGATGCCAAGGCAGAAGACAAACTGTAACTGTAAGAAAGCATCCGTTGCTTGAGGATTTTCATGTCAGTGTTGTATTTATGGTTTTACAATAAAACAACCTTTAGGAAAAAAAAAAAAAGTGTCTGGGGTTTTCTCTTGTCCAAGCACGTGGATGGGACATCACCGAGCACCAAGTGTCTTGGGAGGAGGGAAAGCATCCATTAAAGTAACCTAAATCTCATCAGCGGTCTCTTTGATGGACCTCGTCAGCTGTAGAACTCTGGTGGGATTCTCCCTGCATCCCTCACAGAACCACAAAATGATACGGGGTTGGAAGGGACCTCTGGAGATCATCTAGTCCAACCCCCTGCCAGAGCAGGTCCACCCAGAGCAGGTTGCACAGGAACATGTCCAGGTGGGTTTGAATGTCTCCAGAGAAGGAGACTCCACCACCTCCCTGGGCAGCCTCTTTCAGTGCTCTGTCACCCTCACAGGAAAGAAGTTCCTCCTCATGTTTAGGTAGAACTTCCTACATTCAAGTTTGTGCCCATTACCTCTTGTCCTGTCCCTGGGCACCACTGAAAAAAGACCTGCCCCATCCTCTTTACACCCACCTTTTAAGTATTTATAAGCATTGATTATAAATCCTATAAATTATCACATTCTCCTCAGAGCTGCTCTCCAGCAGGTCACCCCCAACCTGTCCTGGTGCAGGGGGTTATTCCTCCCCAGGTGCAGCACCCGACGCTTGCCCTTGTTGAAGTTCATCAGGTTCCTCTGCCCAACCCTCCAGCCTGTCCAGGTCTCGCTGGATGGCAGCACAGCCTTCTGGGTGTCAGCCAGTGTTGTATCATCAGTGAGCTTGCTGAGGGTACATTCCATCCCTTCATCCAGGTCATTGGTGAATATATTGAAGAGGACTGGACCCTGTACTGACCCCTGGGGAACATCACTTTTTACAGACCTCCAACTAGATTCTGTGCCAGTAATCACGACCCTCTGAGCTCTGTCTTTCAGCCGGTTCTCAATCCACCTCACTGTCCATTCTTCTAATCCACACTTCCTAAGCTCACCTATGAGGATGCTGTGGGAGACTGTCAAAAGCCTTGCCGAAGTCAAGGTAGACTCCTGTGCCCAGAGCTCCCTACAGCCTTTTCCAGACCATCTCCTGTCTCTGACTCAGTTGCTGCTCAGTGACCCTGCTCCTCTCGCCAGTGGGACTTTTCTGTGTGGCAGAAGGGACCAAGACCACTTGGCCAACTGGGGGGGCTGGTTGGTGTAATGCAGTTTGCCTTCACCCCACCAGGACAGAGCTCCACTGGATTTTTTGCCGCTACAGCAGCGTGAGCAGCTGCTGGGAAAGACAGTCTTGGCTCACACGTGTCATGTTTCTGCCCGGCGTGGCTGGAGGTTTCTCACTTTTATCAGCAAAACCACCTGCGAACTCGCTTTCACCACAGGAGAAAAGAGGTGCTTGGGCTCTGGGAAGCCTCACTCCCTTCCAAGAGACAGGGCCCTTGATGGTTGTTTATAACAACGGCCAAACTAACAAGGGCAGAGAAATCTCTGCTTGGAGGCTGCGTCAGTCTAGACCTGCAGGGGTGTCTCCAGGGTCACAAGGATGTGAGGAAGGGGGAGCACGGGATGTTGTGCAGGGCCCCAGTCGTGTGATGCTGGCTGAGCTCCAGGACCCACCTCCAAATGAACCAGACCCCCCCCCAGGGAATTGTCCCAAGTGGAGCAAGGACGTAGAGCAGGGTTCAGAGGAGGAGACCAGTCCCACTGCTAGAAAAACCAAGGTACATTCTCCATCACCGGTCAGGTGTCCTCTTCTTTGGGCTGTTTTGCCATCCTTTGGGGTCCTCTAACCTTGCACCCACCACACATCCACCCCAAAAAAGCAAACAGGAAAAAAAAAAAAACACCTTTCCTTGAGAATTAGGAAATTTGTAGTGAATTTGTTAGTTCAGGGAAAAAACAAAACCCAGAGACGTGGAATGGCGATAGGTCTGGCAGTTGGATAAACTTGGCTAGTGGTCAGTGTGAAGATAAGCCACAATAATAAATACAACTCTCAGAATATAATAGCAAGCATGGCTGGAGCTTTGCAGTGGATTTGAAGCAAAAGTGCTTTCAGTAGACAATAAGGTTAGATGCCCTCACATCATAACCAGAGAAGAGTTAGGATTTGTTTGAAAATGTATATATATAAAGTGGATAATATACAGCCAAAAGGCATAGAAGGCTGGAGAACAGTGCTTGGCACACCAGTGTCTCCCAGCACTAAATTGTCCTTTTTGCTAGACCCATTTAAAAGGACAAATAAGATTGTAAATGGAAACCTAAGAAGCTTAAGGTAATCCTGTTTTATTTCCTGATTCTTTAATTTCTGCCTTAACAGGACGGAACTACTTTAGCCTTAGTAATAAAGGAAATGGTAGCTCAGAATTCAGACCCTGCTGGAGGTATCCCACAGTTTTCCTCTCATTTCAGAATTAGTGAAGCTAATTTAACTCACCATCTCTAACCCGATCTTCAGGAATTTGCCTTCCTTGGAGTTTTGTTCATCCTGAGATGCTGTGTGTGGGAACACAGTGAGGAGCAGGGAGCAGCAGCCCAGGGCTGTTGTGAGGTGTCTGTACTTGTGCACGTGTGTCCATGTGTGTGATGGCCCTTGGAAGCGTGGGTGACTCACACCACGTAGCGTAACATCCCTGTCCTTGTAGTTGAAATTTCTGCCTCTCGCTGCTACTCCATCACCACGAGGGCAGCTGCTCCCTGAGGAACAGGGCGCTGGGAGCTGAGGGGGTCCCATCGCTCCTGAGTGGGACAGGCAGGGCAGGCCCAGAGGTCATGGCCAGACTCAACTAAGAGTCAAGCTCATGATGACGAGGCTGGTCGGAGGACAAGCTGGTAAGTCAATGTGCAGCTCGGGTTTGGGATCTGGTGGGGGTAGCCAGGGTCAGACACATCCCAGCAATTGCTGGGCAGGACCACGGTGATGGGACAGGGTGGAGGTCAAGTTGGGATGTCAGTCTGTGGTCAGAGTTCAGGTGAGCCAGGCATGGGCATGTCTGCAGCTGAGATGGGGACTTCTACAGCATAGCTCAAGGCAGGGGCTGAAGGTCCAGAGTTTAGCTGAAATGGGTCTTCTGGGCCATGGGCAGGGACTAGATGAACACCCAGATGAGGCTGGTCAAGGACACTAAGATATATTAGGGCTCTCAGGCCCCTGAGAGGCTCAGGCTGTTGAGTTGGACAATGCTCCTTGTCCAAGTTCCTGCCATCTCCTTAAGTTAAGTTCTTTGCTGGAGATCCCATGTGGCACAGGGACAGCACGGCCCAGCTGCAGAATCACTTCTCCCATCAAGAACACCCCACAAAACAGTGAAGAACAACAAACCGTGAACATAAGATCAGTTTTTTAAAAATTTATTAAAGAAATATTGACAGTGTGAGAGCCAGATATGAATGGTGAGGACACAGCTTGCCCAGGGTTATCTGGGATGCTGTTGGGGCAGGCAATGTTCCTGCTCCTGGTCCTGCCCTATGGGTTAATGGTGAAGGAGGCACCAGAAGCCTCAGAAAAGTGCAGAGATGACAAGGCACAGGCACGAGAGCGGCAGCTCAAGCCTCCTTGGAAAGCTGGATTTGAGCATTTGCTCTTGCTGGCTCTTGGCAAAGAGTAACTGCCAGAGCCCTGTGAACTATACAAGAACTATGGAGATTACAGGTTTCTCTAGAGAAGGCAAAATTTAGCCCTTCAGTACAGAGCATGTAGGCACAAAGCACAGGAGAATTTCAACCAGTTTTTGTCAGATTTGCAGCCTAGTCTCCATGTGTTAGCTTCATTTCTGATCACAGTGTCTGTAAGTGACAGCCATGTTCTTGCCATGAGACAATTTTTTACAGCCAACCATGTACCCAAGGTATTGTTGGAATCCAGGGGTTATCAAAACAGGATCTTATTCACATCCTTGACCTGCCGAGTTGTTGTCAGTCTAAGTCATTTTGTCAGCAGGGTAGTCCCTCTTCTTCTCAACGAAGTGCAATAGCTCCATAAGGGATTGGCTCATTCAAGAGCTTGGTAGGCTCAAGGAAGCCTAGAGGAATGCTAAGGACATGGTGAGCAGCCAAAACCCCTGCTGCCCTGCCTGTTGCCAGAGAGAAGGGTCTGTGGGCTTTGCAGTCACCCCCCCGATGCCATGCAGACATTGGCCAAGGCTCCCCTGGAGAGCTGAAGCTTGGTCCAGCCAAGGATGGTCCAGAAGCCACAATGGTCTGGCTGGGAAAGGACACTTCTGGCAATAAAAGGCCACCATGGAAAGTTTTTCATATAACTACTCAGAATAGCAGCAGCAAGACACAAAAGCACTTTAAAGGCAGTTCTGGCAATCTTAAGTTCATGCTCAGCTTGTAGGTTGCAGGTAGAAGAGCAAGTGTGTTGCACCCTTTGAGCTTTGATGCCCTGGATAAGAAAGGTAGAAGAGGATTCCCAGGGCTCAGACTCCTGCCCAGGGCCAATATTTGATCATGCCTGCCCAGCACCACTGCCCGCCATCCAGGGTGGGCAGGAGCCACCTGAGAACCTCTGCCCACCCTCTGCAGCGGGCAGGGAGGTCCTCACCAGTCCAGGCCCTCCTTCTGTGCTGGGAGCTTCATGCTCTTCTCGCTGTAGAACTGGGCGAACCAGCGCCGGTGCTTCTGGATGCTGGAGTCCTCTCTGACCAGCAGAGGCTTGGGCAGATACTGTTTGTTATTCCAGATGGTTATATCGCGCTCAAACTGGGGGGAGAAGGAGAAGCTCGTTCAGGTGGGGAAGCTGAACCAGCAGTTTTGTGTGTGCTGCCTGACACCAGGTTTATTTTATAGAGTTTGTCCCAAATGGCCGGTGTGGAACTGCTCATGATATTTGTAACTACTAACGCTATGGCTCTGACTGCAGTTAGGGGACCTTTAGCCCGTCGTAGCTCCCAAACAAGAAGCCACTTTCAGCTTAGACTGCCCCTGTCACGGGAGATCCTGGAAAAGAAATGGATGTTGGGTAGGTAGGAGCTGCTCCACCTGAGATTTTTGATTTGTTGGGTAGCTCCAGCCAAGCAGGGCCTTATAAATTGCTCATCCACACCTTAAACTCTGCTGGGACACACACACAGAGTAGGGTTATGGAGTTTTTCTTTGTGAGTACATCTCTGCAGAAATGAGTGCAGCTCATTTGCATTAATAAGACACAAAATATTAAGCCAGCATTGATACAATACAAGCTCGAACCCACAACTTTGATTTGGGGTATGTTTTTGGCATCTGAAAAATCATCTTCTGGCAATTTTTACTGTCGTGCCAGTGAAACCCTCTCTGGTCAGACCAAACATTTTCCAGGCTTGAACCCCTGACAGAAGGGGATGACGTGAACTCTTCAGACTGTGTGAAAGGGAGTTGCAGGGATGACACAGTGAGGTTTTTCTTGGTAGAGTCGGTGGGTGTAACAAGGAGTAACAGCTACAGATCTCAGGTTGAGAAGTTCAAATTGGACATTAAAAATCAAAACTATCAATATGAGCAGAGCAATAATGGAATGGGTCACCCAAGGAGCTGGAGAGATGTGGGCATTCTCCAAAGGAGCCATGTTTGACCTGAATTTGGTAATAGTCTTGCCCCAACTGGGATTAGAACTGGAGACCCACAGAGGGACCTTTTACCACTTCCATGAATCCCTGAGGTGAGGACCTGGACAACCTCCATCAGGAGGGGAGGAGAGGAGTTGCCAAATTTCATGGTACTTTAACAACAGGGGGATTTCTTGACACGGTTCTCACCAAAGGAGATAGGGTGCTCTTAAAGCACCAGCCTGGGGTGCTGGAAATTTGGATGCAGTTATTAGTTCCCTCAAAGACTTGATGCAGCTTGGGAAAGGTTGGCTAATCCTTGTGCCCCAGTTCTGCATCCACAGGAGAGGGATAGCACCTCTCTGCCACCCTGAATGGATGACCCACTGCAGAGACCCTCTTTACTAAACCTCCAGTTTAGTTCTTGGGGCTACTAAAAATGGAAGATCATACCAAGTACTGAAAGAATCTTTCCCACGAGTGCTTTGCTCCCATGGATATCTGAGCCCATGTGGGCAACTGCTCTTCCTTCCCACACTTTCTAGCCATGAAGCTCCAGGGGACCACTTTTGGCTGCGCTTCTTCAGAGGTCTTACCTGTATACATTCTGCTCTCAGGATGAACTTGGGGATTATGGCCGGCATGTTCTTCTGGTAGTAGATTGTGTGGACAACGTTCTGTAGGAGAGGCTCCAGGGGTGTCACTGTCTGCAGGATGATCCCACGGCCCAGGAAAGCATGTTCGAAGAGCAGGAAAACCAGCCCTGGCCCCACCTGCAGAGCAACAGAGCATCCTCAGGGAACAGCCTCGGATGATTCACCATGATTCTGGTACAGCAGCTCCCACAGTTTGACCACTGCTTGAAATATCTCCCAGACTGTGCTCAAGTCCCCCTTTACTCTATTGTTTCATCAGATAATAGGCACAAGTCAAAGCTGTGCCTCAGGGCAGTGAGTCACAGGTTGCCCACCACTGGGAATGTTCCCCGGAGCAGGGGACAGTCACAGATGTGTCAGGGCTGGGTGGCTTTCCTGTGGGCCCACGGGAAGTCATGAGAGTTTACAGTGGTCCCATGAAGTTTAAAATCTAATCTTCTAGACAATGCTTCCGAATTTTCACTGGGTCTTGTTGTTCATCACTGAATGACCGTCGGGTCATCATGTCATATCAATATCCTTACGGGATGGTTGACACCAGTCCTGGGCTCCAATCTCAACAGCAGTGACTGCAACGTGATACGGAGGTGACACAACGTCCCTGCTCCTGCTCTGCCTTCCTCCTCTGCAGCTACAGCAGGTTTTAGCTGAAATCAGGTCCAGCCTTTCATCTTGCACACCATGAAGTGCTTGTTTGACGTGCACCCAGACCTGTGGGTGCATGGTCATACACTTGGTTCTCTGAAGCAGAGTAGATATTGCTGATTTTTTTCAGCTACTTTATGTACTACTACTTTAACGTTTGGTTGGGGACACGCTCTTTGTAAGGTAATTTTAATGTCTATTTTGTCCTGCTCGTTGATACCTGTGCCAAATAGCACTGAACTAAATAGCACTGAACAGAGATACAATCAACATCCACTTTGTGATAAGTCCCTCATCTCAGTTTTGTGTCATGACTTGTTTGGCAATTGTTCTGATTTTGCAATAGGGGAATAGATCAAATGACTTCAAAAATATGCCAGAAAAAAGCTACTAGTTTTATCAGACAAGCTTAGCATTTCATTAAGAAAACCCCACCAAACAACCACAACCAAAAATGAAAGTGAGAGGATCTAGTTCCCACCTATTTGTGTTTAGTGGCATTATTTCTATTTCCCTTTGATTCCCCACATCCAGGCCTGATCTTGGGCTACAAGACAGGTTGTTCCTGGCTGTTTGCCTTTCCCAGGCATGTCCACCATGGACTGAGAAGATCCACGTGTCTGTATGGTCAAGAGCTGTGATGAGGTGATGTGAAGGTCCATCAGGATTGTCACCACTGTCTGCTCAGGTCCCAGCTTTTTATTTTTCCAGTTGTTTTGTGGGCAGAGCAGTCCTTACGGACCCTTCCTTTTCTCCCTGCTGTGGAGCAGCCCCAGTGCTGGTCTGTAGGTTCTGGCCCCTGTGCCTGATGCACTGGGTAGGAAAGGCCACACTGGGCAGGATGGGCACAGACTCAGGCTTTCGGGTGACAAAGCCAGCTCGGGGCTCTGGCAGTCACCAGTATGGGACATACCTGCCTGGCTGAAACCGTCAAATCCATCAAGGAGACGTGCTTGCCGAAGATGGTTGCGGTGTGTTGAAGGAGCAGCCGGGAGCAATGCTCGTTGGGCTCCGGCTCCGGCTGCCAATCCGCCTGCAGGGATGGAGAATGAGCAGCTCAGTCCCAGGGATGGGTAGAGTAGATGGGCTGAGGGGAGGCAGCAGTGAGGCGGTGACAAGAGCTGGTTGTGAAGAACATCTGGAGATGAGCATAGATGAGGGAGTGCAGCCAAAACCCTCAGAGACACAGAAGAGAGACTGGACCTGAAGATGGGGGGGATGCAGCAGAGAGGGTGAGGTGGGACCGATGCTTTGAGGCAGAAAGGGTACCTGGTTTGAAAGACTTTGACCTCCTCATGGCTAAGAGGGGAATCAGGGTCTTACCTTCCAGATGTGCTTCATAAAATCCCACAGCTTGGACCTTGTGTATCTCAGATCGGATCCACCCAGAGTAGCTGGTCCGTGGAGGAAAGCCAGGTGAGCTGTGTCAGCCGCGTTTTCGGGGATTTCCTGCCGTTGGGGAACAATTTGCTGTTGGTGAGAGCTGAGTTGGGTGGGAGCTGCCTGTGTTTAAGAGCAGTATCACAATGGCTCTGCCGGAGAGCCCAGGGCACGTCGCTCTGAGCGCAGCAGCAACGCTCGCAGATACGTGGCACAAGAGGCAACCAAGTGAGCAGGGGAAGGGGCCTCAGCACAGACTGACTTGGGACTGGTCCTTAACTAGTGTTTAGGAGTAATTTAAACATGAGGCTCAGAAAATTCAGAGTTCATTTTAAGCTCACAGAAGTATAAGCATGCTGACTTCTGCCGCTGCACAAGCTGGGGCTCCAAATAACTCTTTCCTTTGGCCCTGTTGTAGTTTTAAGGAATAAAGGATTTTTGTGTTTGTGCTCCTAGACAACTTTTCACAGCCTTTTAAACCTTTAAACCCCACCAGCCTGCCCACGTTATGTCACTTTTTCAGAAGTTTTAGTTGCTTTACTACCCAAAGACACCAGCTTTCTACCAGCTTGGCAAGTAGCACAGCCTGGCCCCGGTGTAGATCTGTGTATGGTGGCTTGCACTGAAAAGCAGAGATGAAATAATTATTACTATCCCATCAATCTCCCAGATTCTCTCTGTTTGTCACAACTCCTCTGCCTACTTCTTCTGTTCTTCTAATAATTCTTCATTTCTTTCTAACCCACTCACCTTAGTCGTGATTTAGTCAGCAGACGGGCGCTGCCTCTGGAGAGAAGTGGGCTTGGCATTAAGTGTCATTTTTTGTCACTGATTTTTACGAATAGAACTGTTCTGCTCAGTGGCAAGTAGCTACAAATTTCCCAAGCTCCAAAATGCCAAGGGACTGCCCATTTTCAGACCTGCTGCTCCATCCCACCGCTCTCCTGGAGGAGTCTCCACCCGTGGCTGCCCCTGACTCCCCCCGAGGACCACGGCCACCATCACCCCTGTCCAGTGCCACGGAACCATGCCCCCTTTCCAGCTCCATTTCTGCTGAGAGGCGATGGAGGCAACAGCCTTTTTTTATTCTCTGAGGCACGTTTGTCAGCGTGTGATGGTGATTATGAAGATTAACAGCAAAATAACCCTGTGTTTCCATTGTGGTGATCGATGAGTTGAGAAGCCTCCTGACACTAAGTGCTGCAATTCTTAGAGAATCTTCTTCTTTTTTTTTTCTTTTTTTTTTAAATTACATCAGTTATAAGTCAAAGCAAATTAACATATTCCCTTTAAGTACCCAGAACATCTGCTCTCTACTCAAGAAGCTCACGATCTGTGTTTGGGGAACATATGCTGTATTCTCGGTGTTATTCTAGGTCTGAGCTCTGCTGGCAGCAGCGGTGGCACCGGGCACAGGCAGAGCCCAGTTAATTGGGAGGGAGATGTCCCTAAATGGATTAACTGGGAGGAGATGGCCCTGAACTGGACTGTAGGAGAGGACTCAGGAGTGGACAAGGCTCCCTACCTGGATGTGGGCATCCACCAAGTGCTCCGTCTGGCCTCGGAACACCCACTCCTTGGTGGCCACCTCCCGCTGCTCGGGCACTGCCCAGGTGGGACCAGCCCCTTCACAGTGGTACCAGACCAGCACCATCCCGTTCACCTCGCAGGACGGCCAGGTCCGCACCCTGGCAAAATCTGGCACTGCCGAGGGGAGAAAAGAATGGGTTAAAAGTGTCATCTCCTCATCCTATATCCTGGCCCAGAGCTTGTTAGGGGTGACACTCATGTGGCACAGACTCTCTGGTGACACTTGCCACCCTTCAGGCTGCTGAAGGACAACAGCTTCTGAAGTTCACATAAAATTGTTTGCTTAAATCAGTTTTATTTCAGTTGGGTATTTTGCATGAGTTTTTTAAGAAAGAAGCATGGCTCTGCGGCCTCTTTCTACTCAAAACTCTTTTCTACTCAAAACTGTCCAAATGATTTAGTGTCTGCTGCACCAATGGACCCTCCTCAAGCTTCAATGAGATAAAAGGAGATGCTTTTTGTTATAGATGTGCAGAGTATATCAGTTAGGTTGATGGTTGGACTAGATGGTCTTAAAGGTCCCTTCCAAACTAGACAATTCTATGATTCTCTGATTTTAAAGAGGCCTTCACCTGCCCCCAGGCAGACATCCAGCCCCAGGCTTGGCTCTGGCTGCTGGTCCCCTGCAAGCCCAGTGCCACAGGAGCTGCCCACCCTAGCCCTCCAACAGCCCTCTCCCTCAAAGTGACCTGAACAAGCACAGATGGCTTTTAAATCTGTTTAAATCAACCTGACCCATTTGGGCTGCACTGGGAGCAGGGCAGCTGCCTGCAGTTTCAGTCTCTTAGTATCAGATAACCACAAATCCGAATACAGCAGTTTCAGCTGAAACAATGCATTTTGGCAAACATTCCTGCATATCCAGAATATTCGTTCTCATTTTGTGATTAAATACATCTTTGCTTACAATTTGGAAACAATTTTTCAATCAAATGCAGCTCCTGAGTATGTATAGGGAAAAAATACGGTATTAATCTTTTTACTGAAAATGTCACACACACACAAAAGGAATTGCCGTTTAGTGAGATCTATAAATTGTTCATCTTACCCCATATAGATGGAACGTTTCTTTCACTTTGGGGGAAAATTGCCTGTTTAGTAGAAAGACTGACTTTTGCTGCTAATCAATGTTTTCATTGCTGTCTCAATCAATCCCAACCAAAGTTGAACTTCTCAGAAAAATAACTAAGAAGCACAAGCCAAAGAAGAATGTGAGGAAAGTCTCTTTGCTGGTTTCAGCCACATCTAGAACTGGTGATTTAAACCAATTAGTGCAGCCAGATCAAGTAATTGTTAACGTGAACTTTAAGTAAGATATTCTTCCTACACAGTCAACGCAAACCATATCTAAAAGGTAGGTGTATGAGAAGAGCTTTCCTGGCTTCCAACCAAAAGTTCCCTTCTAGCCTTAAAAGGAGAAAAAATCCCATTGAGAGACTATTCTGTCATGCTAATGCGACAGATTTAAGCATTGACGTGGTATAAGCTATCACTATAGAGCAGAGAATCATTTCTGAAACCCAACAGCTCCTCAGGATCCATGCCTGGTGGTGCAATGCATGACTCAGAGTTAAAAATCTTTTACACCCTGTTTGCCGAATGCAGGACTTGTAGGATTATCAAAATGAAGAAGGGCAGTTCTTTAACTAAAGTTCCAGTTACCATCTAACACAGGAAAGGGCACTAGAAATTCATACCCTGACACAGACAACGCAGGAGAACTAGGGCACTGCATGAAACAGGGGAGCAGGATGGAGGGTGAGTTAGTTTTCCTTAATGGACCGTTTTTCCTTAATGAAGTAGCTTTTAATGAGCACACACAGGGCATTGCCATCGCTGCAGGTGCTTTCTGTGGATCTGGGGGAACGTCACCTTTTCCAGTGTAGGGGATGTGGGTGCATTTTCCATCTTCTCCTCGAAACTGCCACCCGTGAAAGGGGCACTCGATGCAGTTGCCCACGACGCGCCCACCAGCAGCCAGGTTAGCCCCGAGGTGAGGGCAGTAAGTGTCCACCACGTAGGCTTGGCCATCCTGGGTGCGAAACACAGCAAGCTGTTCTCCTGCAGAAATACGAGGTTATGAGACTGTGAAAACAGCACCTCTATATTGAGGGGCTGGAGTGGGTCCAGAGAAGGGCAATGGAGCTGGTGAGGGGTCTGGAGCACAAGTTAAGACTTGAGGAGAGGCTGAGGGAGCTGGGGGTGTTCAACCTGGAGAAAAGGAGGCTGAGGGGAGACCTTCTCGC
>JAHREE010000451.1:92187-110973 GCA_033628505.1 Tringa tobata
GAGTCTCCAGGTCTCCTTCCCCAGACATGCTTCATCCTCCCCTCCCATCCTCGCAAGCCATCCCTCCAGCCCCGATACAGAGTGCTTCCCAGGGCTTGGGCAGATGCTTGGAGGAGGAAGGAGTGTCATTTCCTCCCCGACATCAAAGTCCTTGCACTGTTTCTCCCTAGCTGGAGTTCTGTCACCAGCTGGGAGCATTCCTTGCACCGAGAAAGGGCATTAGTGTAACAAAGGATCCCCCAGGGATTACCCAGCTCCTTCCTCTCCGTTTGACACAGAATAGGATCCTGCTGGAGACCAAAATCCCAGCGCTGTAATAACAGCAGGATCTTGCTGAGATCCTCCTCCCCCATTTCGGTGTAACCCAGACCCCCGTGCCCCACCACCCCAGCGGGCTGAGGGCACATCCCAGCTCCTGCCCCTCGCCATCCCTCCGGCTTCCTCATTTCCCTGCGCTCCCGGGGCCAGATGGCTGATCTGCTCCCTGGCTCTGTGCTCCTTCTCCTGCTCCGAGTCCCAGCTGACCACTTTGTTTGTAATAGCCCTCGGAGGGGAATTACGACCGAGTATTAAATGTGTGGTTAAAGAAATCGCATTACGCAGTGTGACTGTAAGGGAGATGTTTCCCTTTAATCTGTAATCCATGAAAGTTATTAGTTTAGCCAGCGGAGCGGCTGGGCACGGCGTTTCCATTAAGATATAACCCTGAGCAGACCCATCACCTCCGTGGGGGCTGCAGCCTGAGCTGTGGTACAGCACCCCTCGCTCTGCTCCTGGTTATTTGAATGCCATTATCATGTTAACGTGGGGCTGTTTAACATTGCAGACAAGAAAAGAGGGGGGAAACTAAAAAAAAAAAAATCACTCTCGGTGGCCGACGTGCTCCTGTGAAATAATGTTTGTGTCATGTATCCTGTCCTACAGGTCTATGCAATATTAGTTAGTCACCCTCCTGCTCCCAACGATCACCTAACACCAACACCCGTATCATACACAGCTGGCTTCTACAGGATCCCTGTCATTGGTCTGACAACACGCATGTCTATATATTCTGATAAGGTAACTGATGCATGTTTCTAGTCTAGTACCTCATACGTGTGGTATAAATCAAGATTCCCCAGCAGAAGGGTTAATGATGTCTACGCTGCCCTGCCTATCTATATGTCTGTCTGTCCGTCCGTGGTCCACAGTTAAACCCGCAGCTCCCTCTCTCTCTCTCTCTCTCCCACATTCCCCCGTAGATGATTTTTTCGCAGCTGCCAGCGTTGACCTACATAGTGCTGGATGGTTTCTGCAGCGATGCTCTGCCAGGCTGCTGGGCTGGCTGCTCTTCAGCCAAGGCAAACGTGGGACCCGGCTTCTGCCCTGCTCCCCAGGGACAGCCGGGAGGTCCTGGGTGCTCCCAGGGTGTGGGGGGACCTGTGGAGGGGCAGGAGGATCCGAATGGAGCCTGTACATGGGGCAGGAGCTCTCTGGGGCTCAAAGGCTGTTTGGCTGCTTTTAGTTCTCTGGGTTTATGCAGTATTAGTAGGGGAGGGAACAGAATTGATGAATAAGCTACCCCAAGGCTTTAAATGACATCCAGTGTGACCAGCACTCAAGAAGGAGGTTCAGATCCCAGTGTCTCAAACTGCTGTCTGCTGTCCCTGTGGGCACGTTGGGACTTTCAGGCTGGATGAGGTCCTGCTCCGTGCAGTGACGGGGGGCAATGCCCCCCACCTGGCCCATGAGGTGCTGCCGTGGCTGGCTCTTCCACCAGGCCCTCAGCTCACAGACCATCCGCAAAGACACTTTGTGATGAGTTATGGCAAAAGGAGGAGCTGAGTGGAGCCCGGCCGACCACACGCCATTGCAGCCTTGGTGGAGGCTTTTGTCCTGGTGCCCAAGTTAGTGGGTGAGATCAGGCCCGTTTCAAAGCACGAGGCGGCCTTTGCGTGGAAAATGTGAATATTCACAAATGCAAATGTTCAGTGCAAAAATAGTCACCCCGCCTACGTGCTAAACCAAGTCAAATTTCAGGAGGGAGGAGCAGAGCTCCCAGGGCTGCAGCCACAGGACTGCTCAGCCTGAGCGGCGGCAGGTCTTGGCATCTCCCACCAAGTAACAACACGGTAGGACAACCAGCCAGCCAAGACCATGGCAGTGACAGCACTGGGGGCTGGCAGGGGCTGGGAACCCCTTATGCCCAGGTAGGGTCCCTTCAGGCACCGTTAGGAGGAAAGGGATGGTGACAGAGCTGGCAGATGGCAGGAGAGGGCAGGCAGAGGTAGGAGATGTGTGTGGGAATTCGGTTTGTGCTGCCGTGGGGAGGAGATAGGTCCGATCAGCAATGTCACCGAGAGGGACCTTGTCACACTGCACATGACAGTGGGGAGAGGGGACCCTGCACGCCGTCGGTCCAGCCTCATCTCAGCAGCGGCACGCTCACCAAAGCAAATTGGCTGCCTTTTCCACAGCATGACCTTGTGCTGAATTTGTGTGTTCACCCTGAGGGGATTGAGCTTCCCTGGCAGACTCTGCTTCAGCCATATTTTTTTTTTCCCTATTTAAAACACGTTTTCTCTAAAAGCGGCTTGTAAAAACCGTCTGGATCACTTCAGAGCCGGAGAAGTGACCCACTGAGGCAGTGGCAACCCACTGCAGTGGCAGGGAGATGCTCCCCACTGAATATCTGGGGGTGCAGGGCTGTGGGGTGTGCTCTCCTGGCAGAGGCTCGTCGGTGTGACCACGCTGTGTGTCTCACCCCTCCAAGTGCTCCTGCCCAGTCTCTCGCTCAACCTCCTTCCCACAAAGCAGCCGGTGGCTCCAGGGCTTTGAAATCTCTGCAGAGAGGGTCGCTGCAGGCAGGGGATGGGGCAAAGGCAGGGACTGGGTGGGCAGAGGAGCGAGGACATTGAATAGTGCACTGGCAGGAGCCGGAGGGGACAGCAAAGGTGGGAGGGGAGTGAAGGACAGCAGAGCAAAGGGGTGTGACAGGACTGTGCAAGGCTCTGCACACCAGCAGGACAGGCCAGTGCAACACAGGGACATTCAGCTGGTTCCCTTTTTGGTCTCCACTGATGAGCTTGCTGGGTTTTTTTGGTCTTTTTTTCTTTTAAATTCAGGAAATTATATCTTTCAGCTTAGTTTCTATGGAAACAAGCTTGTAAGATCACTTTGTGTGTGTACCCCTGACTGGTTTTGAAGGCGTCAGCCAATTTTAGCTAAATTTCACAGGGGGTTGAATTCTGAGAGTTAATTATGGTCCTCCCAAGGCTAAGCTGCCAGGGAGAGGAAAGGCGTGGGCCTCAGCTCAGACAGGTTTGCCCGGTACCTTTTGATGCTCTCGAAGCATCTCCAGTCGGGCACAGCAGCCCACGAGCTGTAGCCAGTAAAGCAAAGCTTTATTGCTCCCAGTATTCAAAGAGCTATTTGTTCTAGAAATGGTATGGGAGCTATCAAGCTGAGTGCTCTGCCTTTGCAGCCTTCCTTTGGCCTCCTTGTAGGTACATCTTATGAAATGATTACCTGTTTCTTCACAAAGGTCTTCACATCATTCATCACAGTCCTGCCTGTTCACCTCAGCGCGAGGTGAGCAGGGAATTGGGAGGAGAGGAAAGGCAACACCGATGGCCATGGTGTCCATCCCTATGGAGAGCCCTTCACGGACTCCTGATGGACTGAGCATCGCAAAAATCATGCTCTGCCCTTCTCATGCTGAGTTCCCTGAACAGACAGGCTGGACTATTGCTTTCGTGCTTCTGTTCCCCATGTGTCACCGGGGGTATTTATATCTCCTTTGCATCTCAGCCAAAAAAATGAGATGACATTGATGTCTTGACAGGATGAGAAACATGAAATGACACTGAGAGCGTGAGAGCAAAGCTCTTGGGGAAATGATCTGGTGCCCTTTGTCACCACCGCGTGGGACCAGACCTACGCCATGGGGATGAAGGGACTTGCTGGGCGCCCCAAGGTGCTGAGCCCCACACATTCCCCCCATCAGAGGGGCAGTGCAGGATCAGGGGTGGCTGAGACCTACTCTGCTGGTGAAAGAGGTGAGAAATGGAGTTTAGTCATTCTGCACCCAAGAGAGCCATTTCAAAGGCCAGTGCCTGGTCCTGGTACTTGAAGTCTCTTTTTTTTTTCTCATTCTCTCCAGCTTGGACGTGGGGATGGCTTTTCGCTCTGGTTCCTCATTTCAGTATAATCACTCCATGCCCTCCTGGGGGTTACTGCTCACTGAGAGGGGTATTTTAATTTGTTACTGGTCTCACTGGCAACCGATGCTCAGCAGGAACGGTGTTAGCGTGGGACACTCCACTGAAAGTGTAGAGAAAAGTGATTCGCCTCAGCTGAGGTCAGGGTCAGTTTTCCTTCACTGGCACCTGCCAGAAGTGACTGCAGAGGCTGGCTAACATAACGTAGAGATGTTTGCCCCAGGAATGTGTTTCAGAGCCACCGCCGAGCAGCACAGCCATCAGCAGGGGGGCCTGCGGAGCAGATGGGGTGCTCTGTGTGCTGAAGCCTGTGCTGAAGGCAGTGATGGGACCCACTCGTCCCAGCAGATGAGAGCTCTTCACAAGCTCTCAGCATTCAAGCTGGGAGGAGGACAGAGCAGCCCCACCACTCTGCAGGGCTGCTGCTGGGCCATTACCCAGAGGTTAACGAGTCAGGACCATAGGATGGCTCGAGTTGGAAGGGACTGTAAGGATCATCTCATTCCAACCCCTCTGTTGATGGGCAGGGGCACCTCCCACCAGACCAGGTTGCTCAAAGCCCCATCCAACCTGGCCTTGAACCCCTCCAGGGATGGGGCAGCCACAGCTTCTCTGGTCTCACCACCCTCAGAGTAAAGAATTTCTTCCCCAGATCTAATCTAAATCTCCCCTCTTCCAGTTTAAAACCATTCCTCTTCATCCTGTGGCTCCCCTCCCTGATCAAGGGTCCCTCCCCAGCTTTCCTGGAGCCCCTTTGGGCACTGGAAGGGGCTCTAAGGTCTCCCCAGAGCCTTCTCTTCTCCAGGCTGTCCTTTCCTCTGTGCACTGCAGAGGAAGGCAGATGATGCTTTTGTGCCTGAGCTCCCCATACGCCTGCCCCCACTGAAATCCCTCCCAGCACATGTCTAAGCTATTGCAGAGTTGTCTCAGCTCCCTCCCACGTCCCCAGCTATCACGCAGGGCGGTGGGCAGGCTGCTGGCTGGTGGGGCTCAGCGAGACGTGGGCAGGATGAACAGAGCAGGGCGCAGAGCAGCCTGGGCTTCTTCCACGGAGACACTGGCCAAGACTTCTTTCTCATACCCAGACAATAATTTTTGCTGAATTATCGGGAACTTTATTGATTGGGATCTCTGTCAATCTCCTTGAGACTGCCCAGACAGCTCAGTTTTGGGGCGCGCTGCTAAAAAGGGGGATTGACCACAAGATTTCCATAGGTAATGAAAAAAAAAAGCACATCGTTTCCTCAAGCCTGTAGGAAAAATTACTCTACCAGCCATGGACTGCGAGCTGTGATGAGCCCTTAGGTAGACAGAGGTAAAGAAGACAGCAATCTTTTCACTTACGGATCTGTACATGGTCGTGCAGTCCCTGGTGTTGCCACAGCCGTGCCTGCACGCTCCCTGTGTGTGTGCACGTCCCCTGTGTGCAAAAACGCCATGGACAGGCACCCACACGTGCACCTTCCCCCAGGCCTGGCCTGGCCACGTGCAGGCTCAGTGCACAGCCATGGAAACACCCCAACACCTTCCCTACATGGGGACCCACACACACATGCTTTCTGCACATATGTGCTCGTTTTTATGTGTGCATAAAGTCCTTGATTACGCACATGCATACATACAAACACACATCTACTCAAACATCTGCTTAAATTCAGCTCCTTTTCACATCTGCTCACATCAACAAAGTCAGTACCACTAATAATTTGCAGTTCCTAAGTGTCCAGACCCAGCACACGTCCCCAGCCTCGGCACCACACAGGCTCCCAGAGCCTTTGGGCTCCAGCCCCGTGGGTTTCTGCTGAGCTGAATCCACTTCAAAGCCCGGATTCCATCCCAACCTGTATTCCCTGACTTACTGCAGAAATGGAATTAGGCGAGGAAGCACAGGGCTGAGATTTCACCGGGGTTAGGAAGATGTTTCAGGAAGCTGCTCCTCTCTCAGGGCTGCCGTCAGCGATTCCCACGCTCACACCCCAGCCCTCCCGGCGGGTGGCAGGCACCCTCGGAGGAGAGAAAGTGATGAGAATCCTGCTAGGCAAACTGTTGATTTGTAATTAGCAGCATTTTTGTTGTGTGCCTGATCTGAGGGCAGCGGGTTGTGACCCACGGCAGCTCAGAGTTCAAGCACTCCTAGCAGTACTTCGGGGGCAGTGTGAAATGAGGGGTGGTTGTCTCTCAGAGGCTGTCTTAAAAAAAAGAAAATGAGATCTTCATAATAGTTATTTGCCTAAAAAAGGGCTTATTATGATCAAAAATCACTGCATCCACATTACTTTGCAGGACAGCCCCGTGTGCCCGCAGCCAGGAGAACTCTGTGCTGAGTTCAGAGGGGTTTTCCAGAGACGTGTCATGGGACACGCTGTGATGCAGGGTTATCAGATCACACAAAACCTGGTTCCCAGCTGCCTCTGCACATCACAGGTTGGACTTGTTAACCTTTGGGAGACTCTACTTCTATTTTTCTGCCAATCCTCGGGCCCCGCAGAGAGGTTCAGGAGTCCCAGGGGCTTCAAAAGCCGAGCACAGAATGTGAGTGCTCACCCTGAAATCTAGGCTCAGCGTTTGCGATTAGTTATTCACCGTTATCCAATTTAAAAACTGCAGTTCTGTCATCTGAGAGCTGAGACACCATCCTAGAAAGCCCACGACCTTTTTGAGGCCACCTCAGAATGCAAACTTGCCTGAACTGTTAAACCAAGTTGTTCTCCAACAACTTTGCAGTAAAATTTGTTCATCTGAACATAGTGATATGTATTTACAACATTAAAGAAAGCCGTTTAAGATTGTTTAAATGATCAGTTTAAATGGCATTTTTGCTAGTTGGGAAACTAGAAAATAATTTGATGCAATATGTTAAAATTTCAAATAAGTTTTCATTTCAAAAAGGGATTAAAATAATTTTAAGTTAGATTTTAAATTTTTTTTAGCCTGTATTTTTCCAATTTATTTTTTTTTTTTACTATTAGCTATTCTGTTCTCTTTTCATTTCTCTTCTGATTTTTGTCTCCCATTTCCACTTTCCATTTCCATGGATTTCCTTGAAGCAATTAAAAATGCTGAGGGATTAAAAATTAAAAATGCTTAGATTCATCCTGTGTGCCCCTGGCCCGAGCTGTGGAGCTGGCCCTGGAAAGTCCTGGGCATCCCTGCTGACTCCACAGAGCACTTGAAGAGACCGTGTTGGTGTGGAGGCCATAGTTGTCCTTCCATTGTTTGTTCCTGTGGGGCTCCTTCCCCATCCTGTTGCTTCGTGCTGGGCTGGTGGGGTGAGCTGCGTTTCTCCTGCTCTCCATGTAATGGGGAATGTTTGTATCCATCGTAAAAAACTGCAGCTCTGAGATGCTTGTTACGTCTCTCCTGGTTCATTTCCTCCTTCAATTAAACATCCGCAGTTCCTCCCAGTCTTCCGTAATTAGGAAATCTTCTCAGTGCTTTGGTGTTTTTGCTGCTGCCTCTGTCATTTCTGCATCTGGGCCTGAGCAGCAGAAGGGACCTGCTGTCCCACCACAGAGAGACCTGACTATGACACAGGTTTTACACTATTTTCTATATATTTCATGGTTTGGTCTGACTTTATCACTGTGTTGAGTGTGAGAAAAAGGCATGTTCTGGTCTGCCTGTTCGTCCTGTGTGGGTTCATGATGCCTTTTCCCTTCCAGCATGAGTTATTTTGGCTCAGTCAGGACATTTCTGACCCGTCCTGGGTTCGGTCTCTGGATGACCATCTCAGCCTTAAAAAAAGAAATATTATGGTGATTTCCTTTTTGTCCTCTCCTGCTCAGACATCTGCCTCCCTGCAGCACATAGCTGGTTTGTCAAGTAGCGTCCATGCTGAGCATAAGCACTTTCATTTTCTAATATTTGACTCTAGGGCCTTCTAGAAAAGCTGCAGTTTTTGAACCCTCTCTGTCAGCTACAGCTTTTGGTCCAACTGCTCCCCAAAGAGAGCTGTACTTAATTAGGTTGGAATTGCTATTGCTCAATCATCCAACCATAATGATGTCTTTAACCAAATCAGATAGGTTAGCTGGGGCATGAGTCCAGGGCTGCCTCCTCCAGCGTGCTGCTGCAGAACAGCCTGACCTAGAAACAGCCAAATAGCGTGTTATAAAACTGCTTTTCTGAACTTCTCCCATGACAAATAACTAATATGTACCTGCAGGTACTTGCAACTGCAACTGCTCCCTGTTGCTCTCCAAAGGGAATTAGTTTTCTTTTTGATGTCCACTGCTTAGTAATATTTTCAAAAAGGCAAGAGGAAAGGCTATATTTGCACTGAATGTTGCTGACAGTTCGATGCTGGATTGGCTTTGCCTCACTCTGTATTAACAGACCACAAAACAAGAAAACCCTCTTTGCCGTGCACTGCTTTAGCCACAGAGAGGTACGGAATCATAGCCAGGGTTTGCTTCTCAGCCAGAAAACAGGAGGGCAGGTCCCAGAGGCTAGATCAAGGTGTGCAACCCAGAGGTCTACCAGAAACTGCTGCTCTGACTCTTGGGCTTTGTGATCCCAGTCCTGTCCCCGCAAACTCGGCCGGTCCCCGAGAGGCACCCTGGCCAACAACCCAACCAGTCTGTGTTGAGCTCTTCTTCTTCCTTGCAGAGCATCCACCTCTCCTTTTTGCGCACGGTCCCACCGTACTCTCACCAGGCCAACGTCTGGTTTGAGATGATGAGAGTCTTCAACTGGAATCACGTCATTCTGATAGTCAGTGACGACCATGAAGGTCGTGCTGCACAAAAGAAGCTGGAGACCCTCTTGGAGGAGAAAGAGTCCAAGGTCAGTTCCTGAACATTGTCTTGTAGCTTTGTTTAAGCAACAACAACAAAACTAGAAGTCTCGGGCTGTTGTATGTATGTAGATTTCTGTATGTAAAACACCTTTTCTTTCCATTGTAACATGGCTAACATGCTTAAAGCATCAACAGTGTCTGACTAGTACCTGACAGAACTTTGTACTTTATTCATTTCACTTGCTTTGCCATGGTCAAAATCTCCTACATGTAAATCGACTACAAAATGAAGGGAAGGATAACCTGGAGCTCTGCAAATGCCTCGCCCAAGATTCCCACCTAAGGAGAGGACCAGTCGCTCAGCTTAGGGAAGCTCCTGCCCCATTACAGCCACCCAGGGACCAGGCAGCCCCGGCAGTGCCAAACACACCCCGAAAACGCAGCTTCTGAATTGGCTAAGCAGAGCGGGCCTTAGGGCGAGGGCGGCGGGCATGGTGGTGCACGGAGGGGTAATGTGCCCTCTCCACAGAGCTCTCAGCTCTGCGGCTGACGCCCCGTTCCCATCTCCATTGAAGCACATCCCAAACGCTGCTTTTCCTGCCACCCCATGCTGTTACGAGAGGGGGGTCGTGGCTGGCGGGAGCAGCGTTACGGAGGGGGTGCATGGCCCCATGGGGGAGCAGGGAGGGAAGCAGGGGAGGTCCCCGAGCCTGCTAGAAATTCAGAAGGACTACCGTAGACCTGCTGCCGTGGAGTAACAAGGACCAAGCAAGCATTCAAGCCACGCAGGGAAGAACACGGGGAGCCGTTTGGCTGCAGCGGTTCAAAGGCAGGTGTCTGTCTGGAAGGCAAGGAACCACCTCCTGCCCGATGGGGTGAAGTGCCAGCACATCCTCTTGCCTGGGGCAGAGTGAGGTCCCCTTCAGGTGGGCAGAGTCCAAGCCCATCTCCGAGTCTCCACCAGCATCAGGGCAGGGACCCATTCCTGGCTGCTCCCTCCTGGGTCACAGGGATGGACCACAATCTGCTCTTCTCCAGCCCCACCAGCAGCCGCTGGACACTTGGCAGTTGGCTGTTGAGGAAATGTGGTCATAGACAATTCTTGTTCTTGGAGTTGGCGGCTGAGCCCAGCGAGAGTAGCCTGCCTCTGCTCTTCGTCACCTCTCACCAAGCCACTGGAGGAACTGGTGCAGGGGTGCAGAGCGGCACAAGCCACACCGACCACCAGGCTTTTGTTTTTGGCAGTGGTTTCCAAGAAGTTTTATCCTTGCTGCGGCCTGGGCCATCATGAGACACTAGTGTGCCACCAAACATGGTGAGATCCTCCTGCCTCCAAAGGCAGCTTCCTGCTGGGTGACAGCAGGACAGTATTTCTCTTCTCCAATGCCTCTTCCCAGCACAGCGTTCCTCACCCAGGGAGAGCTGTGGAAAGGTTGTTCCCAGTGTCAGCCTGCCGTCCCTTTCCTTGCATCTTTTGAGTTTCACTTTCTGTTTTCCTGCAGCTCCTGTGCATCCCCTTTGGCTGCTCCCTCTCATGCCTCCACTCCCTGCTCACTCTGTGCAATGGTCCCAGGCACAGGGTGTATTTCTTCTGCAGCCTGCCCATCCTACAAGAAAGCCTTTGAGATCTGGGGCTTGAAAGACAGGGGAGGGAGGGTCTGTCCTCAGACCTGCCCCCCATTTGCACTGCACCTACAACATGTCTTGGTGTCTCCTGGTAGTCATTGGGCTAATGTGAATGCCCTGGCTGACCTCCAGACCAGGGCATGTGCTCTGTGAAGATAGGTCACCTTGTCTTCCCTTTGAGATGTGCCACAGCGTCTTATTTCTTTGTCCTTGAGGAGCTTGCTCTGGTCAAACTGGTCTGGAAGGTAGATAACTCCCATCAGGACTTTCCCCCTTTCCTCATTCCCTTCTGCTAATTGCTCCTCCAATCACCGTTGTGCTGACTTTCCTCATGCTGTGAAGTGGTACCCTGGACCCCTCCCCAACCTCCTCAAGGCCAGCCTGGGACGTGGGGAGAGATCAGGCAGGAGACCTGCTCTTGACCTCTTCAAGGCTTGGATCGCAGCCCCCTGTGGACCTGGGGCCGGGTCAGAGGCTCACCTGTCCCCCTGAGCTCTTGGATCTGAGCATGGCTTGTCCCCTGGGGTCTGTGCCAGTATGGGGTGTCACTCAGGCACCACTGTGGGGATCTGCCCTTCAAGCAGGAGTTGGGAGCCCAGGACTCAGCTGGCCAGCCCTGGTGCACCCCACATTCTTCCCTTGTCTTGGGTCTGTCTGCAGTAACTCTCAGCCTGGAGCTACATCCCAGTACAGCTCTGCTCATTCACCTGGGCTGGTCCACCATTGCACCGATGCTGCTTGGGTCCAGGGGGAAATGCCAGATGCTGTGAAAACCAGCATTTGTCCAAATCAGAGGTGGCAGGTCCCTGGTGTGCTGACTCCCTTCCTTTGGGACAATGGTGTTCACGAAACTGCTTGTTTTTTGAGTGAATGCTGGAGAACATGGTGGAAAGTGAATTTTGAATTTGTAGGTCTCTGTGTGGGCTGAGGAGCAGGGAAGTGCTGCAGGACCACACAGAAAAAATGGGAAGAGAGGAGACATTGCTGGTCTAGTTCTGGCAATAGAGATGGTTACAGGGGGAGACAGAGGTGATCAGATGCCATCAGGTCCAGCTTTGCTGCACCCAAGACTCTGCTTCCCCTTGCTGACCAGCTTGGGTTGAGGTAACAGCACGTCCCGGGCACCTGAGGTGATTTGCGGCTGGAGGCTGCAAGAGGATGAGCATGTTTCCAGCTAAATTGATGGTGCCTGAGGAAAAGTGGCCAATGTCTCTTCATTGGAGAACATTCATGTTGTCCTGCTGCTCCTGCTCTGCTCTCCTCCGAGGCAGTTGTCACTCCAGGTCTCACTGTGGCCTGAGCAGACTCGAAGAAGCCATTGCAGAAATCCTCACCATGGACATCGTCGGAAATGAAGGCAAACCTGGGGTCCAAGCAGATTTTGCCTCCTCAGATACTTTTCCTTGCAAGGACCCAACTTGTTTGAGCAACGAAAAACCTCTCAGACTGCGTCCAAGGAGAATAAAGGAAATATCCCACAGCTGCATGGAAAGGAGGCCTTGGCAAAACGTCCTGCCAAAGACTTGTCTGAGTGCTCAGGAAGAGACAAGCTGTTTAGTTTGGAAAGCAAGATGCAGAGATAAAACCTGCCTGCCTAAGAAACAAGCTGTCTGGGAACATGAACCCTGGTATTATGGGGGTGCAAAGGGCTGGGTTCCTGGCAGGGATAAGATGCCATTGCCTTAAGATGCTGAGAAATGGAGATCAGAATAGAGCTGTGTTCCATGCCCCATACACACTGATCAGGGATGCCCAGCTGGGGTGGGATGGGGCCAAGAAGAAGAGGTCAGACTATGTCCCACCAAAACCTGCCGAGCGCTGTCCTGCAGGCACTGTCAGGTCGATGTTATTGGAATGACCACAGGGGCTGATCCCAGGAAGATCCACGGGGCTCTGTGCACACTGCTGCAGGGTCAAGGCTTCTGAGAGCAGAGGCCATCAGCATGGTCCCTGGAGGAGAGGAAACCTCCAGAAGTAGGTATGGTGCCCGTGGTTCCTTTGGGGCCGAGCAGCAGAAGTGGCTCAGGCAGGAGACAAGGTGGGGAGCAGGGGCCCTGCTCCCATTACCTGCGGGGTCAGTGCATGCTGAGCTCTGGGTGTGATGCTCCACCCAGCAGCGTGGAAAACACCAAGCAGTGAACCCCACTAGCCATGTGTAGGACTAGGTTTCAGGCACCATGGTCTCCGGCAACTGCATCTCCCAGGGTCACCCATGTGCCACAGAGCCACGAGGTGCCCTTGGCCCTCCCCAGGCACCAGGTAAAAGCTGCAATATCATCCCATGATCACCATTGCTTCATATCGCCACGCTTTGAGCCAACACGGGACGTAGCGAGATTTTTCTTTCTCTTTTGGATGGCAACAGAGCTCCAAAAAACTGCTCCCTCCTTGCAGGAGGTGAGAGGTTCAGCTGAGGCACCTCACTTGCTGTGAACGCTCTTAGGGTGAGCAGGATTGTAATGCTAATAGTGCCGGGAGTAATGCTAATACTTTTAACTGTAACAGCTTGCGTTTATCCAGCTCTTTCCGTACACAACATTTTGTCCTTTACTTCCACAGTAATTCCATGGGAAACCCCACCACTTAGGCCCTTAGCGGTGTGTAGATTGCTTATGAGTTTAAGATAAAAGTTTCTTGCTGAAGAATTCCCCAGTCCCACAAGGGAAATGCAACTGCATCGCACCAGCTGTGACACTCAGGCTTGCTCTAACCGATACGGCTTTGCACCCTGACGCTCCCGTGAGAGCTGAGGCCCTCTCTCCTGATAGTGGTTTTTGCGAGCTCCAGCGTTATAGAGACCCTTTAGCAAACAGTGGAGGAGGAGGTGGATGTTGGATTGCTTTACTACACGTCATTTTCAACTGTTTATAATATTCTTCTGTGTCTACATATTTTCTCTGTGCACATTATTCATCAGAGTAAAAAAAGGAACTATGAAAACCTCGACCAACTTTCCTATGACAACAAGCGAGGACCCAAGGTATATATGCATGGAAATGCACGCCGCCCACCAACCTAACTAGCAAATGAAAAATAGCCACAGCCACCAGAAAAATAAAAAAGAAAAAAAAAAAGAGTGAGAAAGAGAAAAAAAGAAAAGAAAAGAAAGAAAAGATCCATGACTATGTTTCTTGGTAGCACGTTTTTATGTTGAGATAGTTTGGTTTGGACTTGAGAATGGAAACCTAGCCAGCTGACCCTGGAAGGATTTCTTTTTGAAACATGCATGTGAACCAGTAATTAACTTGCAAGTTTTTTGTTTTTTGTTTTTTTTTGAAAAGTTGAACCAACCCCCTTTTCCCCCAAAGGAAACGGTTCCTTGGTGTAAGTTGCTCACTTCTACTCCCAAAGGTTAACCCTGTGCAATATGTTTTTTTTTCATTTCCCATGTTTTTGAAAAACAACACTCGTTTGAGTTTTCAATTGCATTTCAAAGCCTTTTTCTCTTTCCTGTACAATGCACGCCTCTTTTTGGGTCTTGATTGACTTCAGTTTGCATGCACAGTGCAAAAAAAAAACCAAAACCAAAAAGCCAAAACTTTAAAAGAGAAAGGAAGGAAGGAAAGAAAGAAAGAAAAGAAAGAAAAGAAAAGAAAAAAAAAAGAAAAAAGTAGCTATAACCAACCTTATTTGGCAGACCTTTGTGCAGTTTAATGAATTCTCTTGACCCTTTTCTAGATAGCATGGCTCTCACAAGCAGTCCTGGGGCTCCCGCACTAACCAGCTTTGCTCACACTAATCACAGGCTGAGAAAGTGCTTCAGTTTGACCCTGGAACCAAAAACGTGACGTCGCTGCTGCTGGAAGCTAAGGAGCTGGAGGCTCGTGTCATCATCCTCTCTGCCAGGTAAAGTAGAGCCCTCCCTTCCCTCCCTGATTTCCTCGCTCTCCCCTTTGCAACACTGCCCAGCACTGGGGTCAGTGCAGAGTCGGGGCATGTTGTCCTTTCAAGGAGCGTGGGAGAAAACCCACATGAAGCCCCGTGTCCCAGGCAGGTGCTGGATGTGTGCTGTGCTTGCAACCATGACCCTGGTTGAGATGTCTGTCTGTCCTGCCAAGCATTAGCAGCTGCAGAAGCAGCACTAGTTACTGGTGGTGTGTCCTGATACACCTGTGAAGAGGGGAGTCTTATTGCCCCCACGCAATATGGTGGTGAGCAATGAGGAACGGGCCTGATTTGCAGATGCTCAGTGGCACCGGGTGCTGTGGGACAAGGTGAAGCTGTGAGAAAGGGTCCTGTTATATCAAGGAATTGTCAATTGCCCGGTTACCAGAGGAGGACTGCCTGGGGATGTGTTTTCCCTGGTGCTGCCCACCCACCTTGGGATCCGATACGGGAGAAAAGGGGCCCTCCGGCAGCTGGAGCCACATTGCCCTTCCCTTCTTCTCGTTGCAGTGAGGATGATGCGGCCACGGTGTACAGAGCAGCAGCCATGCTCAATATGACGGGCTCCGGCTACGTGTGGCTGGTGGGGGAACGGGAGATATCGGGCAATGCCCTGCGTTACGCCCCTGATGGTAGGCACCCTCTGGAGGCACCCGTCCCTCTGTCGGCCGGGCTTGGAGGAGCCTGCTGGGAGCCGGGACGAGGGGCACCTGCCCCCCCAGGGACCCCTTGGGCTGGGAGAACGCGATGCCGTGGTGGTCCCCAGCGAGCGGAGGGTCCCACACGTTGCTCTCCGCTCTCTTTGCCCACACGGCGAGGCAGCAGCCTTGGCCAGGCTGACATCCCCAAATCCAGCTCGCCATCAACTTGGGGAAAGTCTTGGGAAGAGGATGGGGATGGAGCACGGGGTGTCAGCACCGGTGTAGATGTCCCCAGTCCCCATCCAGCGGGCAGGATGGTACCAGCCCAGCGCCACTGCGGACACTTGCCCTGCCTGCCCCTGCCTGAAGCCCAGACAACTCCCCAGCTGCACCTGAGTGGTCCTCAACCCCCTAACCATGTCCTCGCTGGCCCCCAAGCCCTGTGGGTGGGAGTAAGGCCAGAGCAAGCAGTGTGCTCTGCTGATCTGCCCCCTCCCCTCTGCTCCCGGCAGGAGTGATCGGTCTGCAGCTCATCAACGGGAAGAACGAGTCAGCCCACATCAGCGACGCTGTGGCGGTGGTGGCCCAGGCCGTGCACGACTTGTTTGAGAAGGAGAATATCACAGACCCACCGCGGGGCTGCGTGGGCAACACCAACATCTGGAAGACGGGACCCCTTTTCAAGAGGTATTTGGGGAACGGTCCTGCTGGAGGGAGCAGAGGACCTGCTGGGGGTGCTGAGAAAGGTGGGAGCACGTGGAAAAGGGCAGCATGGGAGCTGTGTCCAGAGTATCCATCACTAAAGCTTTGGGACATGTGGCACAGGACTGCTTGGACTCTCCTGCATGATTTGGATGTGAGGGTTACATCTCTCCTCTCTCCTAGAAAAGAAGCCAGGACATGGGTTCAGGCACTGGCCCCCAGTTTGTCCAAGGTGTTCAGGCATCATCCTGGTGCCTGGCACCAATGTGGTCCATGCCAACCCATGCTCTCCTGAGCAATGCTTGGGCAGCTGGGATCAGTGTGGGCAGGGAACAACTTTAGGAGGAAGAGATCTGGGGGCCACGGAGGAGTAATGTCCTCTGGCCTGAATCTTAATTCTGTGGGTGGAAGAGGGGATAAAGGGGGTTTTTCTACCAAATCAGGGTAGGAGGATGCTTCTGTCAAATCGGGGCTCAGTGCTGAGGACACTTTTCTTGCTGACTGTTTCAGGGCTGTGGCATGGGTCGGTGTGCTGCAAGCGGGACTTGGGGGCAAGAGATCCTTGTGCATGGGACAGGCTGCTCTGCTGCAGCAAATACTGGTGCTGTGGTCTCGGGCAGTGGGATCTCAGCAGATCAGAGCATGCGTGTGTTGGATCTCGCTGCCGTGGGCAGTGTGGTCGGTAGATGCTGCATGTGTTCCCCAGAACCCAGTCCTTGGGCTGCCTCCCTGCAGATGCTGGTGCCACAAGGGTCTCTCTGCAGGCTGGGTTTCAGTAAAGCAGCAATTCCCTCTGCAGCAGGGCTCCCCGCAGCGAGCAGCCTGGCACCAGGGTGTTGCTTTCGCCAGTGGGATCCTGCACCAGGGGTTGATTGCGGTGTTTGTGGGATGCCCTTACTGTAGACCTGAGTTCTGCTGAGCATGGGACCTGCAAAGCCTGCAGCTTGTTTTAGAAGGATTTCCAGCATCCTCTGCAGTGACAGTTTTTGGCACGTGCTATTTGAAGTTGTTCTCTATGGTGCTCTGCAGGTGACTCGGGCAACACTTCTGTCTTTTCACTATCACCTTTCCGGGGCTTGGGGGGCTGGTTGTGCCCCCCAAGTGTTATGTGTTTGCCTGGGGCATTACACAAGCTGTGATGGGCTGGTGCCAGACAGAAACACCAGGAGCACTAGCTCCCAAGGGATGCCCAGAGAAAGGTGTCCTTGGGTGCTGGGGGACAGATAATTCCTCAAGGGAATTGGACTGATCTGGTGGAAAACGGGGGTCAATGACAACAGACATGGTAGTATGGCGTTCAGGCCTTCGGGCAATGTGAGTCCCCAGACTGACTTCATCCCTCAGGAGCAGATGACCACAGGGCTATGAGCAGGTTGGAGGTGGCCTGTCTGGACTTCTATAGTGTAATGGGCATATCAGACACGGCAGCCAACTGAGAGAAAGCATTTGCTTTTATGGCCCCTTCTTAGATGTCCCAGTGGCCACAGCAGGTTTTCTACGATGGCCCTGCTGTGTTTCTCTCCACAGGGTGTTGATGTCCTCCAAGTACTCGGAGGGTGTCACCGGCCGGGTAGAATTCAATGAGGATGGGGACAGGAAGTTTGCCAACTACAGCATCATGAACCTGCAGAATCGGAAACTGGTCCAAGTTGGGATTTACAACGGCAGCCACGTATGTACAGGCCTGGACAGGTTGGCTAGGAGGGATGGGTGTGCTGGGGTGTCTACCTATGGCCTCATGTCTATCTCTTTCTTCTCGGATTGATTATAGGTCTTGACCAATGACAGGAAGATTATCTGGCCAGGGGGGGAAACCGAGAAACCTCAAGGCTACCAGATGTCAACCAAATTGAAGGTAACAGCAAATGGCAGCAGGGGGTGGCAGGTCTCTTCAGCTCTCTGCATGCGGAGCTGTGACTTTATCTACCTCCCACCACTGCTTCTGCAGCTGTCAGCAGTATTTGCAAACTCAGGGCACCTGGATCTCAGTGAGGACATAGTAGAACAATTTAGAGAAGATAGTGGAGGATGCTCAGAACTAGAGCACAGCTTCCAGCTAGCAACAAACTAGATAGGGTGGCACCCTTTGGTTTGGAAAGAGACAGCTGGAAAGGGGATATCAGAGAGAACAACAAAGAAGGGGTGGAGGGGGAAGGTGTTCACCATTCCTTATGGCTTGGGAGCCAGAGGACAGCCAGCACAGGTTTGCAGGAAACACAAGGATGGGCTCCTTTGGCATAGGTCAGTTCTGGAGCCCGTTGCCTCTGAGCAGTGCAGGGGCCAGAGGGAAACAGTTCAAAGGGAGATTAAACAAGGTAGCGGAGGGTGGGCAGGCTGGTGGGCTCAGGAACTCCCTGAAGAGCTGATGGCCAAAAGCTGGAGGTGACACTGGGAGAAGCTCCCTCCACCCTTGCCTTTCTTCTCATGCCTTCCCATTAAGAGAACCCCAGCAGCCACTTTATTGTCTGGATCCCGGGCAGGCTGGTCTTACCAGTGTTGACTGTTCATTTGTCCTACTGTCTGGGCAAGGGACATCACACATTCTCACCACTTTATTCCTGCAGAGGTGGGGCAGATGCACTCAGATGCTGCTTTACTGAAAAGGTCCAGGGCAGGACTGAAAGATGTGGATCAGCTTGGCGCAGTGTGACAGTGTCTAGGGCACCATTCAGGGCACTAGTCCTGGCTCTGTGGTGGCTCCCATCAGCTGGCTGTTAGGGAGAGGGGTGTGAAAAGTTTTGAGGCTGGGGTGAAAGTGCCACACAAAGGAGGATGCTGATACAGCTGTTCCTCATCTTGGGTGCAGGGAAAGCAAATGTTCCCCATGCCAAAGCCAGGGTGCTGGGCTTTGGCTGCTGCTGGGCTGAGCAGCCTCATGTGCTGAGATGGTAGCTGAGGAGGGCACCATGACATTTTGGCCATGCTTGCGTGGAGAGTGCAGCCCAGCTCCCCACCCAGGGGAACGTAGCTCTGGAGGGGAACTGAGACAAGTGGG
>JAHREE010000451.1:119508-135557 GCA_033628505.1 Tringa tobata
GCCGTTAATGTGTGGAGGAAAAACCTGCAGGTAGGACAAACCGTTTTTAGAGCAAATCTCCAACAGGTGCGTTTTCCATTCCTTCACCAAACCAGTGAATGCAGAGCTGTGGATTAGCATGGGGCCCTCTGTCCCGCACCCCACACCCCACTAACTCCAGCCGGGTGTCACTGGGCGCTCAGCAAAGCTGTAGGGTCCCTGCCTTGTCCCCGGGGGCTGCCCTTGGCCGATGCCGTCTCTCCGGGGAGGTGTTGTGCACAGCTCCAACCGGGACTGAGACCTGGCCCAAACGCCCCCAGCGGTGGTCGGGATGGGGACCTTGCCCTGCTGGGGACCACGTGCTGGAGACACATCTTGCCCTGGCCGAGCAAGCGGTGCCGGCGCAGCTCCCTTTGCGGGCTCCCCTGCCTCGCTGCTTGGCTCTGGCCACGCTCACCAGCAGATGGGAGGGTTGATCCACTGATGCCGAGCATCCCTGCCCACTGCTCGGGGGGAGAAACGCTCCAGGGAAGGTCTCCATCACCTCCCCTTCCCTGCCCGCTCCCCCAGGGGTACAGTAGCCCTTGTAATACCTGGGACTGACTCCAAACAGAGGTGGTGCGTGCTCTGGTCATTTGGGGACGAGGACATCTCCCCGCACGGGAGCCAGCAATGCCGGTGCCTGTCAGCACCAAGGCTCCCCTGGGCCCCTTCTCTGGGGACATTGGTCTCCCCGGGTCTCCCATTCCTGGAACACCCCTGTGCCACTCAGGCGGGGGAGCCCGGGAGGGTCAGCAGTGCCTGGCAGTGACACTGAGCCATGGGCACATCCGTGGGCCACCAGCCTCACGCTTCCCCTACCCCACTGCTTTTGGGGCTGAGCCCCGTGGTGTCCCCGAACCCCAGTTTAGGGCAGCTGGAGGCTCTCTCTGAATCGCCCGGGATGTTTTTCTTCCTTGGGGAAGCAAATGGGCATTCGAAGAGCAAGAGATCCTTTAGGCGACTAAAGGAGACTGCCATTGGCAGCAGAGCCAGTGAATGAAAGAGAGAGAATGAGGCTTGGGGACCCCGAAACGAGCCCGCAGCGGTGGCCCAGCGGGAGCAGCGTTGGCTGGGGATGTGGGGGGGGGGGCTGCCCGGGTGGAGGCGACCTGCCCGAGAGCAGCGAGGGGAAGCACGAGGCCGGGCTGCTGTATCCTGAGAGCTCGCTGGGTTCAGTTCACCGATGAGAGTCTCGGAAAAGCCATTTCTCTATATTTTTTTTTTTCCTTTTTTCCTTTATTTTTTTTCCTTTGCTTCCAAAAAGCAGCAGCACCGAGGGGGTTAAGGCTGCTGGGACAGAGCACACTAGTCGCACTGCCATTTTTCACTTGCCAACCTTCTAGAAAATACTGCACTGGGTCCTTGGGCAGAGTCTGTGGGACTGTGAGCAAAGCATGCTGCCCTGTGGGGGTAAACAGCCTCATGGTAAAGAGCCGTTTGACATTGTAAGACTTTTCCACAGGAGGAAACGTCAGAGCACTAGTATCTGGTACATTGCTAGAAGGTAGGCAAGTGGAAAGATTTATTTGTTAAAACAAACAAACAAAAATAATGGTTTTTGGGATCACAGTTTTGCCATGGCTATTTCCTGAGATGCCATGGAAGAAAAAGACATTTCATTCCATTCATCTTGCTTTCCTTTCCGTTTGTGCATGTCCGCAAAAGAGAGAACTGAGAAGGAGGAGCAAATGTATCCCCGAGCATGCTCTACGCACCAGCGGGATACATTTTGGTTACCCCCGTGCGGTAGCAGAGCCAGACCTGGTCACTCCGTCCCCCGTCGGAAAGGTCACACTCATTGGCACGAAAGCAATTGGGGAGGAATCGTTGTCAGCGCCCGCCGCAGAGCGCGGCCGGTCCCCTCGGCTCGCTGCCCCCGCACCATGGCGGCTGGTGCTCCCAGCCTGCGCTAACCAGGTCCGACTCGCTCACACCAATGCCTACATTTTTCAGTTCTGTTTCTCTTTGAGTTCATCCCGACCCCGATGATACCATAGCGCTAATGCTTTGCTTCCTCCCTTTCTTTTCCTTTATATTTTTTTCCTTTTCTTTTTCTTCCAGTTTCCTTTTTTTCTTTTTTTTTTTTTTTAAACCCGTTTTTCTTTGGAAAAAACAACACAACCCACCACCAACAACCACGTTCGGCTTTGCACAACTGCGTCATTTAAATTTTTGGATACATTTTTTTTTTTACAGAATATTCATACAATGACTTCTCTTTCAATGCAGTCCTTTCTCTCTCTTGTGGCACTAGGATTCAGCCTCAGAAAAGGCCCTGAGCAAATTTATTTAATTTTTTTTTATTTTTATATATTTTTTTTTTAGTGGTAGGTGCAGCATCTCACCTCTCGGTCTAGCCAGGCTAGCGGTGGAAGCGAGGGGCAGAGCATCCCCAGGGGCAGAGCATCCCCAGGAAGCGAGGTCAGCTGTGCAGGCCTGGACGCAGACACCCAGGAGAGCAGGGCTACTCCCCGCAGGGGTTTCCAGCGCTCCAGACGCCGGGCCGGACCCATAGCTCTAGCAGTGTGGTGGCCGTGCTGTAGCCGCGGGTCACCGGAGGCCCTTGGAGGACTGGGAGTGACAGGACACCTCCAGTAGCTTTCTCACCTAAATGAAGGACATGACATGGGGCAGTATTCAAATAGATTTAGCGTTTCCAACAACACACTAGAGATCTAATCACTTATACATATTCATTTTAGGATAGAAAAAGTGGTAGAGCAGAACCTGACCCTAAAAAGAAAGCCACTTTTAGGTCCATCACCTCCACCCTGGCCTCCAGCTTCAAGAGACGTAGGTCCTCCAAGGATACGGTAAGAGGAAGAAGAACAATTCTGCCCTCTCTCTTTCTCTCTCTTTCTCTCTTCTGCCATCCCATCGACTGCCACACACCCATCCCGAAGCTGCCAGTGTACATGCATAGCTCATGTTCGTCACCAGTCAGTCAGTCAGTCAGTGAGTCAGTCATCCCGTGTACCTGAAAGGATGCTGGGATCCTGGAGGGCAGGCAGGAGGTGGCTTGGAGTCCTGTGATGAGTTGGGAGATGCAACCGAGTTTTTGTTTTGTTTTTTGTTTTCTTTTTGCCTGGATGATTTCTGATGTTCCTCTCTGTGCTTCGCTCACCTTACCGGTGCTGACCTCTTGAAACCGATGACATATTTTTCTTTCTTTCTTTTTTTTCTTCTTCTTTTTTTTTTTTTTTCTGTTCCTGAGTGTTCCTGTACCTGTTTGTCATTGTATGCCTAAAGAACAATCACCCCAATTTAATTTGGGCACCGTGTCACCTCACCAAGAGCCATGCGTGTCACATTCTCTACATGTGATTTTTGTTTGTGACGATTAGCATTCGGGACGTAGTCCTCGGCACAGGAGTCACAGCTGCCTCTGGTTATCGTCAGCAGTAACGCAGCTCTAGAAAAGAGACGCAAAAGGCTTGAAAGAGGAGGTTGTTAAAGACCCAACCTTGGTTTCAAAACTTGTGCTTTCTGCCTCAAACTTGCTCTCACGTAACCAGAGAAAATTTCCAAATTGCTGCCTCTAAAGCCAGCTGTTTCCAAATGTGCAAACGTGTCTGCTCGTGCTGGAGCTTCAGACACTCTTCAGCGTCAGGTCGGGCTGTTGGTCTGTCGGACTGAGCCGGTGTCCCTCTGCATGTTGCCGTCTGTTGTATGACACTCTGCACTGTGGCTACTCTGTTGTCTCGTGCGGCAGCGGCCGCTGCGTTTCGCTGCCCGACCTCCCGGCGCGACGGGCTTGGCCGAAACCTCCTCCTCCTCCTCCTCCTCCTCCCCGGGGCGACCGGCGGGTTTCTGCCCAGGGTTGCTCAGAGCAGGCTCCCCCCGAGGCCACCCCAGGCGCCAGGCATGGCGGGGACGGGGGGGACGGCGGTGGCGGGGGGACACGCGGCCCCCCCGCGGTGGGGTGGCCCGTCCCCGGCCGCGGGCTCGGGGCGCCTCGGGGAGCAGCATGCGGTATCGCAGGGCGTCTCGGGGCCACGGCGCTGCAGGTGGGAGGGAGGCGGCTGCCTTTGACACCCATGAGGGCTCCATCCCGAGAAGCTCCTGCAGCACCCCTGCCACACGGCCCCGGGGACAGCCGAGCCCTCGGCGGGACTCGGCTGCCACCGTCTCACACAAAGTGCTCCTCTTGCTGTCACCTCGAAGCCTGGGAGGCACAGGGGGACACCTGCACCTACCCCGTCCCCCACAGGGAAGATCAGGGGCCCCTGTCATCTCCTGCACTGCCCCCGTGCTCCTTGGGTGGCACCTCATCCTGGGGATGCCCCCATGTCTTGGGTCCCCCCTTCCCACTGCTGCACCCCCTGAGAAGCTCTGCAGGGAGGTTGCAGGTTGTGTCTTGGTGGCCTGAGCCCTAAGCAGGGGAGAGGAGACAGAGATGGGGCGGGTGGTGCAGGGGGGAGAAGATGGGAAGATTGAAGAGGAGAAGGGACAAGTGGGATGCACAGAAAAAAGGGAGAAGAAATTCCAGAAAGATCTGGTGGGAGGGCCCTCAGCAAGTCCTGAGCAGATCCCATGTTTTGTTGCCTTTGAGCACTCCACGATTAGAAAACCAAATGGTCCTGTCGTGGGAGAACAGGAGCATCGTGGGGACGTGGGCACCTGGGGGCACCAGTACCCACAGTGGGCACGGGAGAGGGGGAGAACCCAGGAACAACAGGACAGTCGGCGTGTGGCACCCCTGGTACCTCCCTCCCACATTGCTCCCTCCTTGGGGAGGCATCCTGGGCCTGATCCTGCTCCATGGTGTGGCACCCACCCAACCCCACTCCACAGCACTCTCTGCCCCAGGGCAGGAGCCCTGAGCTGACCATGTCCATTGGCCACCAGAGCTCCCATGGGCGAGCGGTGGAACTGTGCTCTGCCCTTCCCTTCCCTGGTGAGGACCAGTAGGGTGCAGGGCTCCCAGGAGCCCTCCTGATGTTTTGGGCCCCGGCTACGCTCTTCGCAGAATGTTGCTCATGGAGGAAGATGGTCTTACTTATCCCAGAGGACAGCCCCTGCTTTGGGGGCAGCTGCGTCTGTGGGCCAGCTCTGGGCAACAATGCCCCACCACCTTGGAGCCTGTTGCAGACTTCTGCCTGCCATGGGGCTACGTGGCCGGGGCCCCAGCACATGTTCCCCAGGGAATCAGGATAGTTGGGTCAAGAACAGGCTAGCGGGGCCCACATCCAAGCCAACTGGGCCAAGATGGAGTCCAGCCAGGCCGAGGTCTGGCTATTGCAGGGGATCCACGGTGGAGCAAGCTTTGTCGTGATGTCGGGCAGACCTGGTGGTTGCTCTACAGGGTGAGCGGCCAGCGGGAGGGTGCTGCCACCAGCTCATGTCACAGCCTGCCATTTGGTTGCCCTCCGCGTCCGTGCAGCAGCCCTGGCTCAGAGACCTCAGTGCCCTCCTGCTGGGGAAGGCCCCATAAGTACGTAGCATGCGGGGACACGTTGCCTGGGGTCCTTGTAAAGATGAGAAAGCAGCGAGGCACTCTGTTTCGTGGCGCTCGGCAGAACCGCGGGCCCACACCAGGTCTCAGATGGGCAAGGCTTGAGAGCCCATGGGGCTGGAAGGCCAGGCTGACCCCAGCCCCATGGGCTCTCCTGGCTAGCAAGCGAAAGACGCAAACCTGGTGGCCTTGCTTCTTTCCTTTTCGTTGTCGGGAGTTTTAAAAATGGATTCTGCTCTGCAGCCCTGCAGAATGGTCCCTCAGGAGTGCCAGAGAGACAGGCTGGCACCATGGAGCCAAGACAGCCCTGGGAAGCTACCACCCCACTCTGAACGTCCTAGCGCCCACCATCACCCGAGCTGCACAGCCTCTCCGCGGCACATCATCCCCACCGCCCCAGGAGGAGATGCATGTGTTCCCCATAGGCAGCTCCTGCAACTCGAATAGCACTCGCAGAGCTGACGTACTGCCATCCATCGCAGCCACCCACGATACTGCAACCCCACAGAAGCCATGTGAGACGCATAAACCACACAGACACCTTCCGAGCCGGCACATTCCGTACAGACACGTAACGAGGCGCACAGGTCCCTTAGCCCCCCCCAACCGCAGCCGTCATCATCAGCCCCCGCGGAGCCACGCCGCCAGCCCGCGGGCGTCCCCCCACCCCAGACACAGCATGACACACGTCCCACGTCACCGCCAAGCGAGGGCCCGGCGCTGCGAGGCGATGCTCGCCCTGCAGCCGTGGGGATGGTGCCAGAGCTGGTCGAGAACCAAGGGGGTCCATGGAAAAGGTCACCTTTTCAGTGGAGGATCAGCCGTCCCAAAGCCAAATGCTTCTTGGCTGAAAAAGAACCTAGTTTTTGGCCCAAAAGAACCAAACGTAGGTCAAAGACAACTAATTTTTATTTTTTTTTTTAAAGGGAAGTTGACGTTTTCTACAGCAAGATTGCATTTAGCTGGAATCCTAATTTTTAATTGAAAACAAAAACGCACCCAAATCCCAAAATTCTTCCAGAAAACCTTCCACCAGCCAGGGACTACCATATGAGCCCAGATTAGGTTGAAGTCATTTTTAAAGACATATTAAGTTCTTGTCTATATTTTCTTCCTGGTTGTCATTTAAAGTTTTTGGTGCCTTCACTTCACTTCCATACCTTAACATGTTTGAGTCTCTTCTACGGTTAATATTGATTAATTTCTTGGCTTTATAATGTTTGGTTTGGGGATAATTGCACCATCCCTGTAACATAATTTGCCCTAAATTACTGATATGTGCTTCTAGCATTAGTTCTACTTTAACATAATTTTGATATGACAATTTTCTTGCTTTTTTTTTCGTTTTTCTTTTTTATTCATTTATTTATTTTTATTATTAAAAATTGCATGCATGAACTCTACACAAAAAAAAAAAAAGTAAATGAGAATGTTACCCTGTGATAACTCTGTGATTGGAGGAGGTATGCTTTCAAATCAAAAGCCATGCTCTTGTATTTTAATTTTTCTGGCCAGATTCCCCACTTTGCTTGGTTATTTTAGTGTTTCCCACCCCCAGAGCTGTGCAGAGAGGCCAGAAGGCCCCAGCCTGCCCTGCTAGACCTCCAGCTTTCCACCGCAGCAGCCACACGTACACGTGCACCGAGGCACACGCACACACACACAGAGGGCACACACCGCTTTTTCCTCCCCGCTTTTTGCGTCAGGCAGGGTATTTAACAAAAGGACCTTTATTTTGCCCGTTCCTTTCTGTATCTCAAGTTCCTCCTCCTACTCCACCGGTGACTCACCCTTTCAGCCTCTCCCCTTTCCTGGTGGCTTCTCCTCCCTGGCAGGACGCAAGCCCCATCCCGCGAGCGCACGCCTCCCGGCCGCTTTGCTACGGAAAGGAAAAGATTGCATTTAGTTATTTAGTTGGAATCCTTTTTTTTTTTTTTTTTTTTTTGCAAGGAGGGGGCGACTGCGCCCATTTTTGGGGCGAGGGGCGCTTTTTTGTGGACTGATGAATAGCCACAAGAGGCTCCCCCCCAGGGCAGCAGAGCGACTTTGGGACCCCCTCGGTCGTTCTCTGTGCGAACGGGCGACGGCCGAGGCGTTGCCACTTTTAGCAAAGGAAGGCCACAGCCAGGAATTTCTCAGAGGCTCCATTTTAACATTAGCTAGTGCCCTGAATGAGTGGGTGATCCCGTGAGGTGCTCCCTGGGCGTCAGCACGTCCCCGGCACGTCTATGGGAGAGACGGGAGCGTGCTGCCTCTCGCCCCTGCCCCAGCAGCTCCCCAACGAGGGGTCCTGGTGAAGCACCAAACTGGGCAGAGCAGGGCAGCCCCCAGGACTCGGGGGGAACCTCCCCGTGGCAGGAGGCAGGGTGTAGAGCCACACAGGGTAGCCACAGTGCCAGAGCCACCAGCAGCACCGCAGGGGCCACGGCCGCCACTGACCAACGCAATACGGGTAAAATCCCACCACTGAGGAGTCCCCCCAGGAGCCCAGCAAAACGGCAGCCCTCCTGGGTAGTGTGGTGCAAGGGCCGGCAAACCTCACTGGAGAGGGTCCTCGCCACAGCACACGGGACCTGCTGAGACCCTCTTCTGTCCCGGCACCCATTTATGTCCCCAGAGAGCAGCACGAGATGCTCCGTGCCACCCGCTCTCACAGCAGGGCTGGTCAGGGCTTCCAGTTCAGGGTCTGGAGTTAGGAGAGTGGAACCAGGAGAGGAAGGGAGTGTGGAAGAAGGAAGGGAGAAAATAACTGCCCAGTTCTAAATCCCTGCCTGGGGAGGAAGGACTTTTTGTTTTCTTGCCTATCAAAGGGAGTTTCTGCTCTCCCCATTGGCTTGCTGGTGGGAGTGCGGCCGGGGAGGTCTCTCCCAGGGAGCCTTTGCCACATCCCCCATCCGCAAGGAGCACAGAACCCCAAATCCAGGCCACATCTCCAGCACAGGCTGTATTTTCACATTAGCAATTGACGCCACAGTTTATCACAAGTCACGCTGCACATCTCACCTGCATTAAAGGATAGTCAAGCAAGGAGGTGAAACGCCCTGGCCTCAAAGCACAGCTTGATCTGGCACCAGAGACATGCTGAAACCCAGCCAGACCCTCCAAACACAGGTTCAGCCGTGGGCTGGGCTGATGAGTCACAGGCTTTGCCTTGTGGCTCCCCCAGAGCAGAGAGGGGCTTGCTCAGCAGGCGACGCGGCTGCCACGCTCCGCAGAAGCTGCGCCGCGCTCCTGGGCGTCCTCCCTGCCCCGCCATAGGGTGCTTGGAGAGTGTCTGCCACGACCTCTGCACAAGCTTGGATTGCATTGGGAGGGGGACCTCAGCCAGCAGCGGGTTTTGGGCCGTTGCATTGCCCCCCAAGAGAGATCCCGTAGGGACACATGGGATGTGAGGCGGGACTGGGTGCCAGAACTGCCTAACACTTCTTTCTCCTTGTCTGTCTATTTGTGTGTTGCAGCAATATCATCCCACCGACATCACCGGCCAGCTCAACCTCTCCGACCCCTCAGTCAGCACTGTGGTGTGACCTTCTCCCCGAGGGCCATCAGTCCTTGCCCAACACAGTACGAAGGCACAGCCAGGACTGCCTCTCAAGGGACACTGATGGGTTCTTCTGGGTGAGATGGGAGGAAAGCATCCTTCATCCATACACAGTGACTTCATTGTATATCTCCCTCCCTTCCTAGGCCTGCTGCCACGCTCGTGCCCCAGAACGCACGGCAGAACCAGGACACAGTTTGGACTTCACTGTACAGAGATAATCACTTCCAACCAGTGCTGTTGATAATCAGTATTGCCACTGACTGGCTATGTGCAAGGGGAAAGGACTTTGAAAGGAACATGGTGCCTGCTCTCCCACGGTAGCAGGGAAGAGCTGGTGCCAGACAAGTGCTTCACTTGGCAGGCTTCGGGCTTCTCAGCACACGCACGACCCCTCAGACGTGTGCTCCACAGTCCCCACCACCCCAGAGGGCTGTACGACATCCTCATGGTCCCAAGTGGCCGGAGCAGCCGACGCAGATCAGGCACATGTTCCTGCTGTGCCAAGTGACACCTGCCTCTGTGGCAGGGGCTGGAAGACATGTGCTCTGCTCCTCTCCAGAGATGAACCCCTTGTTCCTCCTCCCATAAGCCTGTGCTCAGAGCCCATGGCTATGACTCGGCTTCTCTACGTGGTCTGTTTGCAGCAGGAGGGCCCAAAGCCCTGCAACCCACACTCTTCTGCTAAACGTGGTACTCTGGACCTCATGACACACTGTCAGCCAAGATCCTGGCTCCCCACATCTCCTGCACAGAAGACAATCCCAGGGCCTGTCCATGGCCAGCATGTAGCTCTCACACCGTGGCTCTCCTGGCCAGGAACATCTCCACGGGGAATGGCTCCGGATGGTTACGTTGACTTTCAGCCAAGCTCCACACTGCCTCAGCACCAGCAATGCAAGGAGAGATGCTGCCGGCCGTGGTTTGCTCCGTGCTGCGGTGTCTGCAGCAGCCACTCAGCCTGACAGCGGTGTCAGGGCACCACAGCGGGCTCTGGCACCTTCTCTGCCACACTCACTGTGGTACAAGCTTGCCAGCAGCTCCAGCAGCAGCCCCGAAGCCTCAGCTCACGTGGCTGCATCTGCCTGAACCTGGAGACGTGGGAAACAGAGGAAGGGAACCAAATGAGACAGGCTGATGCCATTCCTCCCCACACCTTCCTCCCCTCAAACACACGTGCCCATGTGCCATCACCCCTGAGCACCCTCCCTGTGGGCGCTGAGAGCGGGTGCGGAGACACCAGGGTCGGGGAAGCCTCTGGCACCAGCCAGGCTGGCGATGGGCAGTTACAGCAAGTCCATGGGCAACATCACTCGCCGCCTCCTGCAACCTGGTACCAAGCCCCAGCAGCACGAACTGTCTTCTCCTTGCCCCAGCCGAGCAGATGGGGCTTCCCCCTGTGGGTCGGCAGCTTTTGCAGGCAGGATTTTCAGACGGCAGCTAGGTCTGTGAGCATCGTCCCACTGACTGCAGTGGCTCCATCAAGTTCATCTCACTCCAGCTGAGAAATTGGACCCATTCTACTTTATACGTCAATGTAACATTAATACCAAGTTTTTGCAAGAGCTCAGTAAAGTCTAGACTGGATCATGAAGCGGTTTATTCCAGTGCCGTGTGTCTCTTTCCGTCTCTGCCTTCTGGCAAGGCTGGCAGGGAGCCCCGTGCTGAATCAGAGCCTCACCCAGCACTGCTGCAGGGTTTGCAAACCGTAAAAGGTGGAGGAACAGGGAGGGACAGGGACGCCAGCAGGCAGAAAGGCCAAGAGCTGCAGGGAAGATGGGGAGGGAAGGGGCATCACCGTCCTGGGACGTCAGGCTGGATCATGACAGCGTGGGGCAGCCTGGACAGACAGTGTGGGGGGACAGGTCTGGCAGTGGGGAGCAGGGGACGGTCTGAAACCACCCAAATGCCAGCACCACGCAAGCTGCCCCTCACACCCACCTCTGTCCAGGGGAAAAGCATCCCCTGCTGCTGCTGTGCTCCCCAGATCCTGGGAGCCAGCACGGGGTCCTGGCCTGCGGGAACAGAGCACTGGATGCAGGGATGAAGGCACCTGGGGACATCCCTGCACATCAGCCTCCATAGGGGGGTGCCCTGAGGGATCTGCAAAATGCAGCCCCCCCAGGCTGAACTGAAGCAACATCACCCATTCAGGGCATGGTCACTGAGTGCCGAGACCACCCGCCCAACCTCCGTGGGGGTCTCAGCGTGATCAGGGAGGAGGAGTGGGGCTCAGGTGCCCGTGCAGGGTGAGAAGGGAGGTCCCAGCTCCAAATGGGAAGCTCAGGTCTACTCAGGGAGGACCGAGTGATGTTGCTAGAGAAGGAGTGGGAGAGATGGGATTGCTCCTGGGAAAGGCACCGTTCAGTGATCACCGTTCTGATCCCGGCAGAGGTCCTGCAGCCATCCCGGGTGCAGGGCTGGTGGCACTGGAGGAGCTGCTGCTCTCACCAGCTCCTCACAGCCCTCACCCCCCTCAATGGGGGAGACACCGCAGGGAGAGCCGAGTGGCATGGAGCGGTGTGACAGCACAGTGGGTCAGTTTGAAAATAAAAATGGGAGGAAGCCACAACTGAGAAAACATTCGGTTTATTCTCTGCATGATTTATTTAATCCTTGCCAAAGGATGAATTAACACCCCTGGCTTGTCCCACAGCACTTGCATGGGCAAGAGATCAAGCGAACTGGGGGACGCTGGTGGCCACAGTCATCTTACTCATGTTCTTACTCATGTTCTCACTCATGCCAGAAAGGACCATTGCTCCACCTGGAGAGAATCTTCCATCACCACACTTGTGCTTTCCACTGGAGCACACTCCAGCTCCTTCCAGGCCAATTCCCAGCACACTCACTAAGCATTTCCATGCAATGAGGCAGGGGGAGAAGCATTTCCGCAAGGAAGGGCAGGAGACAGCAGGGCCAGGAGATGCAGGGGCAGCCCCAGCCCCTTGTTGTGGCTGATGGGAGCTGAGGCAGAGGCAAGGGCTCTGGGCTGTAAACCCACAGGAGCTTTTTTGTCCCCACTCCCCTCACTGAGCTAACCCTAGACCTTGGCCTTGGATAAGCTTTAACCTAGAGGAAAAGCTGCTGGGGGAGGAACCACTTTGCAGCCTCACCCATCCTTTGGCAGCCCCTTTGCCAAACCACATCAGTTAAGAGCTCGAGGCTTTGTCTCTTTCCAGCCCTCACCCTAAACCTCAGCCTCACCCTAGGTCTTGGATGTTGGCTGAGCCTTCTCAGCATCAGGACTCCTGTCTCCAGGAAAAAAAAAAAAATCAAAAAAACAACATTTTACAACTTTCCCTGTCCTTGGGCAGCACACAGTGTAGTCTGGGGCTTTCTGAAAGTCCCCTGGAGGCTCTGGAGTGCCCCAACAGCACCCAGAGGTCTTCAGGTGCACCAAAAGGCACATGAAGAGTTCTGAGGCACACCAAAAGGCAAAACAATGCCTGTCAGGACACAGAAAGCTAAACAGATGGCATATGGATGTACAAAAAGCCAAGCCATGGGGTCTTGAGGGCACAGAAAGGCACTCTGAGGCTGGTGGGGTCACTGAATGGCAGATGGGGAGTGCAGGGGGCACCAAAAAGCCCAAGGAGAGCTTTGGGGCAAACTGAAAGGCATACAGAGGCTCCTGGGCTGCACCGAAAGGCAAATTGAGGCACCCAGAGGAATATGGGGTGCCCTGAGATGCACACAGGAGCTCCCAGGGTGCACCAAAAGGCACATGGAGGTACAGAGTGCATCCTGGAATTCACACTGTGACCCCTGGGCAGCAGAAGGGGCAGGACAGGGTGAGCTGGAGGAGAAGGATCACCTGGCCCTTCCCGAGAAGGGGGTGTGCAGGTCCGAGGGTGGCCCAGGGGAGCCTCCAAGAACACGGAGAGCATCTGAGTTCAGACTGTGCCCTTCAGGGGGGCTGAGCTGGAGGTTGCTCCCCCCAGCCGTGGGGCAGAGGGAGCTTAGCATTGTCTTGGGGGACTCTGGGAGGAGGAAGAGAAGCAACTTCAAGGAAGAGAGCAACCTCTTACTGGTCCACAGGGGAACACCGTTTGGTGTTCACTGGTCCACTGTTTGGAACAGTGGGGTGCAGACCCCTGGAGAAGGGCATGGACCATAGCCTGTCTGGTTGCCCTGCCTCAGTGTCCCCTGCAGACGCGGGGTCTCCTCCAGAAATGGGGTTCTCTGCGCAGATTGTGGTAAACAACTGTGATGAAGCCCATGAAGGTGCAGAAGAAGATGCTGACCAAGAAGGAGAATGGTCCAATGGTCAAGAAGACGAGGTAGTGCCGGGCGGACAGTGAGGTCTCTTGGCATTGCCTGAAGGACTCATTCCCGAAGGCCATGATCGGATATTTGTTCAGCTGCTCTGGGAATCTGCACAGGAGCAAATTCTTCTCTGGAAGAGAAAAGCCATGCTGATGGCCACACTGGGCAGCTGGGACAAGGCAAGTGTCAAGGACAGAGGGGATGGCAGGTCTGTATGGGACAGATGGGACCAGAGCAGGAGGACAGCGGCCAGATTGACCATTATAGTCCAGGGCAAGGTACAAAGAAAGGGAGCAGTGAGGGTTCAGGGCTCACCTGCATCCTGCACCTTGGGGAGTGGAACGGGATGGGATGGGGAGGTGGGAGCAGTGCTGGAGAGGACACTGGAAAATGGTTTGGGGGCAGGATAGGATGGGTCAGGATGGCAGATGGGGCAGGTAAGGGGATGAGTCTGGTTCCCAGGGGAAAAATGTGGGAAGCAGTGAGCAGCCAGCCTGGAGATGCCACAGAAGGTGCCAGCCATCACAAGTGACAGGCATACACCCAAGCCGGACGCAAGCCAGGAGTGGATGGCAGTGGAGAGGAGACCTTGCTGGCAGAGCTGTCACTCTCCAAGGTTCATGGGGAAGAAATATGGGATCAGACCTGTGTTCCTGAAGGCACTGGGGAAGGGGTTGAAGGCACTGAGTCCTGGCCAGGTTAGTGGTGATGCCCACCCTGACACACAGGATCTTCTTGCCCCTCAGGTGGTCACTGCCCAGCACACCTTGCCCTCACCATTGCAGGACTGGTGCCACTGCTGGGGACGGCACTGGGTGCCCATCGCTGGGACATTGCCCAGCCCTCCTCTCCAGGCAATCCCTGCTGGTGACCAAGGACCAAGGGTGGTCACCAGGTACCAGACCCAGGGTTGCATCCACCCAAGCAGTCACAGGAGCTGCAGTAAGGACGAGTCCTGAGGAACCCCCACGGACACTGACCACGAGAGCCCACAGCCAGCTGGCAGCCAGGGTGCTGGGACCTGCCTCGGCCCCAACAGGGTGACCAGACAGTGTGGAGCAGTTGGGGGGCTTAAGGACACGGTCCTCCGGGCACTCACCTTGCACTTTTTCCCTGTTGTGGTTGAGCCAGCGCCAGAGGGGCATGATGTTGCAGCTGCACACCCAGGGGTTGTCCTGCAGGAGGAGGGCTTGGAGCTGGGGCAGGGACTGCGGCACCTCAGGCTCCAGCTCCTCCAGCCTGTTGCTGCCCAGGTTGAGCGTGGCCAGGCTGGTGAGAGGCAGGAAGGTTTCGGGGGTCAGCACGGTTAGGTAGTTGTTGCTGAGGTCCAGCTCCTGCAGCGCCCCAAGCCCCACCAGCGCCTGGGGGTGGATGAGCCCCAAGCGGTTGTGGGGCAGGCTGAGCAGCAGCAGCCCCGGCAGGGCAGGGAAGGAGCGTGGCCCCAGCACGGTGATGAAGTTGTAGCCAAGCCACAGGCTGCTGGTGTTGGTCGCCAGGCCCCGTGGCACCTCACGGAGGGCACGTGCGCCGCAGTCCACCTCCCCCGAGGAGGAGCAGCGGCAGGCGGCGGGGCAGGCTGGCGAGGGCGGTGGGCGCAGGAGAAGCAGGCAGAGCAGCACCGCGCTGGGGACCCTCCAGCGGCCCATGGCTGCCCACCGAGGCGGCGAGGGCTCCCCGATCCCCGCTGCAGGCTTTTCCCCCACCGGCAGGATCCCCGCTGCCCGTTGCCTTGCCCAGACCCCCGTCCCTGCCCGGTGCCCAGCAGAGGTACCAGGCTGCCAGGGGAACCGGTGGCCGTGCTGGGCTCCCCGCAGCCCTACGCATTCCCCCCTGCACTGCTCGCTGCCACCCTCCCTCTGCACACCCGGAGCGGGTTGCGATTCCGGCCCCGGTTTTCTTCGGGGTGGAGCTGCAACTTTTTTTTTTTTTACTTTTTTTTTTTTTCAGCAAATATTTTTGCAAGGCTGCCGGCCCTGGCAAGGTGCGGAGCCGTGCCCTCGTCCCTCCCTCTGCCAGGCACCGCTCCAGCCAGGTAAGCAGCCAGCTCTGCGCAGCCTGGCATTAACTGCTTGTGTGCACTGCAGGCTGGGGAGATGGAAAAAAGCAATCCCAGACCCGTCTCTGGGTGCCCACCCTCCCCACGGGGCATTCCCCGTGGATGTGCTGCCCCACCAGTCCCGTACGGAGGGGTGTGTGGGGCCAGGACCCCCTTAGCTGGCTGGTGTGGGATAAAGCTTAAATCACATCATCGGCAGGTCTAACCCCGTCTTCTGTGCTGGCCCACCATGGCCAGAGGTCCTCAACATGGAAGCCACAGGCCACCTGGCTGAGCCCGGCTTTTGGCCAGTCTAGGATTGCCCCTGGCAGGAGACCACAAGCCATGCCAAAATGAGAAGGGCTGGGATGTGAGTCCCATGGGCCACCCTGCTCCTTCCCAGCAGGATATCATGCCTGCGTGCGCACAGGGGGCACCCAGGAGCCCCCACATGAGAAGACACGGGAAAGGGGAGCTTGCTGGGCTGTAGCCAACTGAAACTTGTTTGCCCTCGCCCCAGAACAGCAGCACCAGTAGGAGAGGGCTCAAAGTCTGCCTCCACCCTGTTTACACCTGCACCAGTTTCAGAGCTGCCTGCAGCCCTGCAGCAGAAGGCTGGAGAGAAGTGTCACCTCCTGGTGCCACAACCCCTGGCAGAGCTCAGCAGACACCAGGGGACACGTCCAGCAGCACTTCATCCCACCTCATCCCAGAGCAGGGACACAGAG